>PEDP01000158.1:0-36313 GCA_002918395.1 Erysiphe pulchra
GTCAAGTATATGCTATCAGAATAAATGTGGATCCGTTAGCGCGGGTTGTGGTTGGCTGCGGGACAGCTTAAGCGAGGATTTCTTGCTCCAGATTGGCTGAAAAAGGCGCTAAAAATACAGCAATAAGCGAGACCCCACCGAACATTAAAAGACTATTTCAAAGCTTATTTCGTCCTTCACAGGCTCACTGGCCCATCGGGACATACTTTTCTAGTCTACTATTAGTACTTTAATGTCTCTTCAAACTTCATCTAAGAACAAAATCTTCCCAGAGAGTAAAGCCCGCCTAGATTTAGCAGTTGCATGGATTTTAGATCCAGTATCTATTGACCCTGATATTATAAAAGAACCAGGACCAACCCAAGCCTGCCATCATTATCAATTAGATGACAAAGGATTTTCAGAAAAATTTCTACGGGAGTTTTTCCAATTAAGAATCGTGTTTTAAACAAACAGATATCAGATATCAGATATAGTATGATTGCTGTTACGGGAACTAGATAATTATGACAAGCTAAACCATATAGGGACTAGCTAGGACAGGGTTAACGCGTAGAGCCTTAGAACGTAAAATGTAAGAGACATTTTCTAAAGTAAATAATGAGATATATTTTAGATAGACAACAATACATATATTTTCATACTTAAGCCTTACGGTTACCATTTTTCCTATACGGACCACAACAATTGGTAGCATTACCTAGTTACCTAGCTATTTTCATTTTCATTTTCATATTTTAACATACGACCACTATCATTAGAGCACCACATTGTTCATTGAAAGATAATAACTAATACCTCTTGAGTTCATATTATTTACAATTTTCGTATATTTTACAAGGATAAGCTCGATGAAAATCGAGGAAGCTATAACAACAGCACAAAAATTAAAACAACTATTTGAGAAAAGACCTTTGGCGATCAATTGCTTTTCTGCTACACAGCTTTCAGCTATCGATTGGGTTTGGAAAGACGTTGTCATACTAAATCCTAGCGTCCCTAGCGACATAGATATAGCCGCTCCATCAGGCTGGCTAAATAATTACGAGAAAGCTGTTGCTGCCGCTCAATCTCTTGTTGATAACCTCCCAACTCTTAAATCAGCCGTTCAAAACAAAACTTCATCCTTAAACTCCCAAGAAGTCAGCTCAACCTCACAGCTTCAACTTTATAACGCAAGAAATAAAGACTGCTCGTACATCCAGGATACACCTGTTGTAGAAACCCTGTCACCCGGAGAGGTAAAAACAGAAACTCAAGATATGGATGACAAACCATTTACGGAAGCACAACAAGCAAAAATACAAAAAAAAAATTCAGACCGCGATAGCAGCAGCCATACAAAACGTAACCCTGCTAAGCGGCAAACCTCCCAGTGAAGATGTTACAAGTAAAAATGCGGATAACCCTATTAAACCTCCTCCAATAGCACCTAATCCTATATATACACATTTCCAAACATTTCGAGCACGGGATATCGGGTATTTCGATCCAGATAATACTAAGGAACCCGTCGAGGTTAAAGAATCTTACAACATATATCACAACGTTTTTTCCTTTACTAATCGACTCCGTGTTAAGGCATCTAGTTCTGATATGCCAATCCTATCACAGCACCTAGATGCTTGTCTTCTAGGAGGTGCGAATGACCGGTACACAGAACAAATCGATAACATTAGTCGTATCGGACTTCGACATAGTTCCATTGAAACATAGTGTGATACTCTTGATAAACGGTTCAGAAATCCCCCAGGAAAATCACTTGCTGCCCTCGAGGCACTTCAATATACTATTCAAGACGTTCATCCAGGAAAGGACCCGATGAAATACATTTCAAAAGTTATATTACCAGGACGTGATAGTGGAATCGCTGATTCTGTAAAAGCACAAATCAACCTTGCATACGAGCATATTGATGGTGAGCTCCGTCGAGATATTACCCGACCAACCGATACCACAACTCTCACTAGTCTCACAACAGATGTTCGTCTTGCATACGACACATGGCAAGACATATATAAAAAACAGCCGACACGTCAATCAGATTATTTAAATGATATAACCGCATATCGTGGCGGCTACGGTCAATCTTATCCAGCCCGCCCTCCATATCGGCCTGCCTATCAAGATAAAGGGCATACTTCAAAACATCAAAATACTGGCAGAGCAAATCCACAGCAGGGACGTTTTCAAAACCCAAAGAACTAAGACGCAAGCTGGAATCAAGGTCGACAGGTTTCAAATCATCAAAGTCCAGGCTTTAGAGCTCACGCATCTCGACCATACAACACGGATGCAACCAACATCTGTCTCGATGACGCAGTTAATAATGATGCACATCAAGAAGCCAAAAGTCAAGGGGAACTCATAGAGCCTAATGATTATCACCTGGAATTTGAAGAAAATCTTGCCACTGAAGAGTCTGATCGGAGTGAAACCCCATATCAAACAGCAAATTGGCATATGGCGCCTAACATTTTTTATCAATGCCGAAGATGCGCCGAGAGTTTTACGTCAAATAATAAACTTCACAATCACCTCCGCTACAATTGCAATGCGCAGAACAACCTCAGCAAGAATCCGTCGATCCAAAATACCGTAAATTGTGATGAATTAGATCTTGAAATTTTGACACCCAAACCATCGTCAACAGTACTCATGAACGGGCTTGGTTTTCGCCGCTGGCATTATACTATCATCTCGTTCGATCGTCTCCAAAGGGTTCTGACCTCTCTGGCTGTCCAGACTCTGGATGCACCATGACATTAATAGACTCGTCGTTTTTTTACGCAAATTTTCCAGACACAAAAGTTGAAATCATGCAGTCACTAGTAACAGTCTCTGGTTTGAGTTTAGCAAAATATGAATCAACGAAATATGCAAACATTAACATCTACCTTCCTGCCAAAACCATTAAGAACAAGACTGTATTAATTCTTATTTCTGTTGAGGTACATTTGATCAACAATCTTAAAGCTAATCTTCCGATTGGAGCGGACATTCTAGGAACATATGGCATAACGTTAGACTATCGAAACCTGGAGAACTTGGGGCCAACCAGAGCTCTCATCAAAAGTACTAGTGACTCTCTTTTAGCCAAGGAACCACCCCCAAGAGAACTTCCGTCGAAGAGGTGGTTTTCTATGTGGCTTAAGACACGCAAGAATGCTTAAGGAGTTCATGAGATTAAAACGAAGCCTACAGCTCAGGTAAGTCTTGAATGTCACTCTTCCACAGACATCAAAGAGTGGTTCATTGATTACCGCAATTGGATCCGTATAAGCAGAATTAGATAGGCCAAGAGAGTTTGGAATGTAGATGAAACGGGTGCCAGGATTAGATATCCCCTAGCTGAAAAGGTCATTGTACCAAGTTCTGTTGGAGAGCTATACACTCGTTATCCGGAGGACCGGACCTCTATAACTGTGATAGAAACGGTAAGTGCTGCTGGAGGTTTAATTCCACATTTTTTCATGGTCCCTAGTGAAAAACTTATGAGTAGCTGGGCTCATAAGAAGCTGGATGATGATTCATGGATAACAATTATCCCCCAGGGAGTATATTACAAATGAAGCAGTGAAAGAATATCTAGACCACTTCATTCAAAATAGCAACTCGGATCGTACTAAACTATGGACTATGCTCTTATTAGATGGCCATATATGTCACAGAAGCGAAGTATTCTTGTTTAAGGCTGAGCAAAACAATATCCATTTGCAGGTTCTTCCATCCCATGAAACACATGCCCTCCAGCCATTAGATGTTGTTGTATTTCGTCGATGAAAACATTTTCAAAATAAATCAATTCTCAAGGCACTTCAAGAGTTAGATTACGATTTTTCAATTGCCTCTTTCTTCCGTGATGTTTTTGGCTTTCGAAAAGAAGCTCTCAAGGAGAAGACTATCAAGAGCTACTTCAAGAAATAAGAAATGTGGCCAATTAGTTGCAAGAATGCCCTGAAATTAGTATGACGTGGTTTCTCAGGAGCTTGTCCATATCAGGACTTCGGCCACTTTTAACTCATTAAAAAGAAAAGGTAGTAACCTTTCAACTTTATCACTTAATTACTCATACTCAGGAAGCTCGAATCATTTTGGCTATGGAAGCTATTCACACTTCCAAAAAACTAAGTTCCTGAGCGACTTCCAAGATTTCTGATGTAGCTCGCTTTACACTTGTTGATGGAAATAATGTCCGAACTAATTTTCGCGAATGTCGGCCAGCAAATCCTAATTTTAAACGAATTAAAAGAGCAAGAATTAGTTCAATATATACTCGATATGGATACAAAAGAATTTGTGCCTAGATTAGGTGGTGTGGAAGATATGGCGAATTATATCCTCGAATCGCTGGGTGCATAACGCGTTGGGAAGCTCTGGGCTTATCGATTTCTACAACGACAACTAGAATTAAAAACGTGTTTCAATCGCGTCTACGATTTCAAAAGAGCTTTGTGCGAAGATTCTGAGCTTATTGCCTTGTGATTTCAATTGGTATCGAATATGCGGGCTGAATATGGCATTCTCGATTGCGATTTCTACAACTTTGACGAGATGGGCGTTATATGTCCTAGCATGGTGGTAACACCTGCAGATCGACGTGGCAGAAGCAAGCCAGCTAATCGAGAATAGGTTACAGCAACTGTTTGTGTCAACGGTGAAGGGCGGAGTGTTCCTCCATTCCTGATGGTTCAAGGACAATATCACCTGTCGAACTGGTATACCGAGAGCGACCTTCCTGACGACTGGACTTTCAAGACTACTTCTAATGGTTGAACGGACAACAAAACGGGCTTGGAATAGCTATAACACTTCAATCAATATACTATTACTCGAAAAAAAGGGTCATTTCGAATTTTAGTGCTGGATGGGCATGAAAGTCACGAATCGTCGGCATTTCAGGATTATTGCAAGAACCACTATGTTATAACTTTATGTTTACCCGCTCACTCCTCTCATTTGAATCAACCACTCGATGTTGGGTATTTTTAGTGTTTTGAAACGCTTGTACAGTTGTGAGACTGAAGTGTTTATTAAGACGCACATGAACTACATTACTGAGGTCAAATTCCTTATTGCCTTCAGCACTGCGTACCTGGTTACTATGACAAAGAAAAACATAAAAGCTAGATTCAGAGGGGCTGGGTTAGTCCCTTTTGATCCTCAAACCGTCATTTCGAAGCTGGATGTCAAACTATGAACCCCTTCACCTTGTAGTCTCTGCTGTACGAGTACCAATCCTTCGACGTCTCAAACACCTCATAACCCAACGGAAGGTCTTTCACAATCAACTCTATTTAAAAATCTAATTTCAAGTCATCAAGGAAGCTCGCCGACGCCCATTTTTCAGACAGTCGCTGGATTGGCAAAAGGTACAGAGATATTACACTCTTGACTGCTGAGAACCGTACCCTTCGCAAGGCAAACGAAGCACTTAGCAAACGTCGCGGGGCCAGAGAGACTCGTATCCGTCAAGGAGGCGCACTTAGTTTACGGGATAAAAATGATGTAATAGATTCTGAATTACTAGAATTTGAACAGTCTTAGCTAATTTAATGTGTTGTGGTGATTTTGTTGCAATTCAAAGTGGTGCGGTGGTGGAAAAGTGGCCGGGTCCCGAGCTCCTTATTAACCACGTTATTCTATTCTCAGAAAAAATATATCTTAACTCTTTACCGATAAATTCGAACGAGGCTTCCCGCTGGCTATTCGCCTCAACTATCTTATTTAACCTGTCCTAGATTGAGATAAAAATATTTTGGAATTACAGGGGTAGGTGCATTTAGGAAAGGAGGGGTACTAGGAGCGATTACTCTAGTATTTAGTGGTAATATGTTTAGATCAACCCATGATTTAAGGTTCCCTTATATAAGTTGGGAGTACAGAATCGAGAATTACTTAGATATTTAGATAATTAATCCAAAATCGGGTACCCTCAATTCCGTCTTCTCTACAAAGTGTTCCTTCTTCTTCAACCATTTCAAGCTCTTCCTCGGCTACCCCAATACTCCAACCAAATCGTTCCGCTGTCTCTTCCGCTGTAACACCATAGCCAAACCTCCGCCAGTCCCAAGCAACTTCATGTTCGGGCGGAATAGTATGCAAATCTTTCAACCATGATTTTATTGAGGTAATTATTTTTTGATCGGTATGTTCATTTCCCTGAACAATGAGTACTCCACTCTTGAATCTCCGTAAACGAAAAGGGAGCTTTAGGCCTTCCCACTGATTTGTAGCCTTTGCAAAGTCATTAGGACTAACAAGCTCTACACCTCCCCGAGCACGATTAAATTTAGCCCATAAATCAACTAGACTAATGATACCTCCTGAATTTGAGAGAATACCCCGGGAATCATCCGTAAGAAACTCAACTAAATTGCGAGTAATTTCAGTGATATAAAGAGACTCAGACTTATTGCCAAGCATTTCCTTAGTTGTGACAAGCCCCAAAGCATTTGCTACAGCATTAGAGTCAGTATTAAGATTTTCGTTCGTAGACGCGAATGATTCCGCGAGTGCGATTATTTCTTGTGCAGAAGCCATCAATGCCTCCAGATCTTCAAATGCCGAGCCTATAACACGCTCATTCTTCTGACGTTCTTGTAATCGACGTGCTTCAAGACCAGCAATCCCACCAGTCTTTTTTAGAGGACAATCAGACGTTTTTGAGAGCAGACCACTTTCTGTCGCATAATTACTGGATGTGGGGACTGGAGGAGCACCATTGAGTAGCCATTTTCTTTGGATCATACTCCCCTTTAGACGTTCGTGAAAAATTTTCTCTCCACCACCTCGAAACGAAACTTTGATGTTAATTATATTATGGTGAGCCAATGAAGTAATGGTAGATCCAGTAGAGTCTGCCTGCAAAGAGGGACTTGATAGAGAGTTCTCCTTCGAAATTAATGGGGCGTTACAAAGTTCACAGGCTATTAGGGATGGATGGTTGAGAAATGTGCATCTTAAGCATTGAAAAGAGTTGCTAGCAGTATTTTTAAGATCTGTAGCAAGCCCAGAAGATTCTATTTCAACCTGTGATTTGGAGTCTATATCTTCATTCTGCGAGGATATATGCTTCTCACGGGTAGCGTTTGATATTGCTGCTTTGAAAATGACTGCCCATGAAGGTTTAACACCACAAGTCGAACAGGGAGCAACCGGTGTTCGTTCATTTGCCGTTGCAGGATCGAAGTTCTGGGGAACGAGATTTGAGAATGTACATATGGGACAAATCCATGTTGCACTAGCTAAAGGTTTAGTAATTGGAGCTGGTTGATAAGAAATTCCATCTATCCGAGACGAATGGATCTTTCTGCTGTTGGCCGCATTATTACTTTCTGGTGGAGGCCATTTACGACTCGACAGATGTTTTTCAGGCTTTGGTACAATGATAATCTTTGGAGAAGACTTTAAAAAACCACCCTACACTATTTAGTTGTAATTCATACTATCTATTCCAGACATACGTAGAATTCATATCTTTCAACATCCTTTAGCTCAATTGCTAAACAATTTTTTCTGGGTTCAATATTGTCGATATAACAAATTCGATGCGATGTCAAGTAAACCTGACCATTTTGATAATTTTCCAATTTTTGTTTGCTAAAAAAATGTTAGCTTCCAATCGTCATCGCTACTGCAACGCACTCTTCGTATAGTCCTACATTGTCCTGAGTAAATAATAGTACTTCACCAGGCAGTAGAGCTGGCCTTAGTGCAGAAGTAAGATCAAGATACTTCAGAAACATCCGACCTGGCCATGAGATTTAAGTAGTTCTGATAAAACTAAATCAATCATATACGTTATAAATACTCATGGTGTTAGTCTTGTGAGAGCCTAAGACCTTACTACGCTTTGCTGAAACATATAGTTTTCCCGAGCACGCTAGTAGTAATTTGGCCCTAAGATTTACTTCCAACCTCTCCCTCGAATTGTTCCTCAACAATGCAGGTTCAATTTTCCTTTCCCTTTCTATCTGATAACACATAGCTCTAATCGCTAACTCACAAAATTTTAAGCTTTACTTGGATGTAAATTGCCATGAATTCTATGTGGACAAATGTAATAACTTCAGTAAATACTCAAGAAACTCGTGTCTTGGCTCAAAGTAAGCAAATTCAAAAAGCCAATTAGCATTATATACCTAACTTTAGTTTCAATAATTAACACACTAGCAGATAGGCCATCATACCATTCGGTACAAGTTAGACAAAATCTTCATTCCTCATTTCCTCAAAATCAGGCCGTAATGCCAAGTCCTTCTCCGGCTCCAGTTTCGGAACCACCACAGACTAGAAAAAAGATTGACTGGCCACAACCTGTTAGAAGCTATGTGCAGCGATCTTTTGACACTAGTAATCTTCTCGAAGATGTGACTCGGCCGGAAATGGAAGCTAAATTAAAAGAAACAATAACTACTGCTACAGATCAAGATAGGCTTGACAAAATTGACTGGGATAATCTACCTTTACCCCAACAAATGATTCGGTATCAGAGAGCGCAACCAGGCTGGCAGCAATCTTCCTTAGAATCTCGGATTGATCGAGGGAATGCCAATCTTGTTTCAAACTCTAAAAAACGAAAGTCTTTGGATCTCGGAAATAATAACGATAATAACCAACTTCATAATAGTGCTAACCTAAATAATGCTGAAAAAAATATTCACAGCAAAATAAATGATGATAAAGGTACAAGTAAGTTACAAAAATCGCTGGAAAAAAGGCAACGTCGTTTCGAAGGAGCATATAAAAACAACAGAACCTCTCCCTCACCAGAAACAACGTCTGGGCCAGTAATTGGAACATGTCAGGCATTGGAAAAGCGATACTTCCGCCTTACATCTGCACCAAATCCATCCCATGTCCGGCCCGAACCTGTGTTGAGAAAAACCCTGGATTTTCTCAAAAAAAATGGAAAAAAGAAGAAAATTACTCTTATATTTGCGACCAATTTAAGTCTCTACGTCAAGATCTCACTGTTCAGCATATTGCCAATGAATTTACTGTTTCTGTTTACGAAACTCATGCCCGGATTGCTCTTGAAAAGGGTGATCTTGGTGAGTATAATCAGTGTCAAACCCAACTTCGAATTTTAAATGCACAAAATCTAGGAGGCAATGTAGTGGAGTTTAAGGCGTATCGTATTCTGTATTTCATTCACACATCTAACCGTACTGCCTTGAATGATATTTTGGCGGATCTAACCACAGCAGAAAAAGAAGAGCCTCCGATAAAGCATGCCCTCTGTGTTCGTTCAGCATTAGCCTTGGGTAATTACCATAGATTCTTCAGATTATATCAAAACACACCTAACATGGGCGCGTATCTTATGGATATGTTTGTTGTCCGTGAACGCCTGTCAGCACTTTCCAACATTTGCAAAGCGTACGTAATGAGTCTCGACAATACTATTCTACTCACTAATTGTAGTTATAAACCCGATGTCAAATTAAGATTTATAGTAGATGAACTAGGATTCGAATCAGATTCCGATGCCGCACAATTTATTTGTGACCATAACGGGCAACATTTGCTCGAAGAGAAGTCTGGCTCTCTTTATGTTCTTACTGGTAAAGCTGGTGCCATTTTCGAAGGTGCCAAGGTACTAGCCTTCAGAAAAATCGACATCAAAGGCCAGATATAACTAACCTCCCATAATCTTTTATACATAACATTCTCCAGTGTATAGCATACCTCATACGATTTTAGGCCCACAAAACTTATCCGAAAAGCTCCAGCGTTTTCCTACGGCAGCTAGATTTTTTAAACGGTAACTGGTGAGGAAGTTGAAACCAGATCATTTTTTGATCTGGCCTTCTTCCTCATTTGATAACAATGGAAGAGGTAAAGGTCCTTCATGCCTCAGTCCAACAGATTTATCTCCGTAATTCTATACCGGCTGAAATCTTTGCAACTTCTAACCATCAGAATTGGCAATGATATTCCTGTCGATGATACGGATTAAATTACCACATAAATATGTTGTTTTAACTACTGGCGGCTTGTTTCATTCACAGTCCATTCCGGAGAAAATTGAATGGGATTTGGATAGGAACAGTTCATCAGACAAGTATTTATTCTGAAAATGGTCGTAATCATTCCAATGTGCGGAGAAATTTGAAACTATAATACTCTCAGATGCTTATGTTATAGACATATTAGGTCTTAGTCAGTTGTATTTGTTTCCTTCTACGTAACCAACCAATGTAGTTAAGATGTAGAAATCGAAGCTTGTAAGATAGACACTCAGTCACTCAAATTAATATGGTACAACGATGTTATTAAATCTTATTTTTGATTGATAAAATTTTTCTTAATCACAGATGCAAATATGAAGAGTTGACTTCGCCTAACCCTATTTGGAATACTCTACTAAGGGAGTGAGTGCTAACCAAGATCAAGTTAATTCGATAAAACGACAATGGAAGTCTAGCATCTAGACACTTTCTGATTACGATCTCTCTTCCTTCCGAAATGCCAAGTCCCCAACATGGCAACTATCGTGTGCATCAGTTAGACACGCGAGTATTAGATTACGATACTCACACATGCCAAATTAAGTGGTCAGTAGTAATTCTGGATTGATTTTTCTTTGATTTTTTTGATTTCCAAAGAGGAAAGATGGATAGGAAAAGAAATAATGGGGAATTTATTATCTAGGGTCTCTCTAGTTACAATTTCCTAGGATCTAGAATGCTTGTTGTGAACTTTAAGAGCTTACGGAAAGACAATTTTGTCACTGAGATTATAAGGTTATATTGGGGAAAGAAAGAGAAAAATAAAAATATAAAAAAACGAAAGAAAAGAGTTATTTTTGGAATTTTCGATTACTGATTGTCTCCCAACTAGGTAGAATTCTCCCAAATTCAAATAGTCTTTCATGAACTTCCAGACCTTCGAAAACAGTACTGATGTCGCGGTGGTCAAAATTTTCGGATTCATTGGTTGAATCCTAATTTGATAAACTTCTATGAAGTATTCTCATTTTAATAAATGAATGTAGTAGTCTGACGTGCTGAAAAGTTGACTGACAAGTATATATGCATTTTCTTTGTACATTTCTAAGACACGATTGAATATGCATACATTAGTGTCATTAGATGCCTTACAATTATGAAAAACTATGACTTGCTGATCACTAATGAATTTCTCGAATTTCTCTCATTCCTCGGCCACTAATTTTTCAGCATAAATTCAGTAGTATAGATACACTTCTGCGAGCCAGTATTTCCGACGTTTGCTCTCATGGAGATCTTTGTTCCTAAAATGACTTGGTTTCTTTACTTTATCGCAGATAGAAAAGACCTTCATTTTTCACTCATGCTTTCTAACAATGGTGTTTTCATTTTTGTTGGCACACAACGTGTTCACAATCAGGCTCTTGATGAATATCGTATTATGCAGTTAATATTTTCTTACCAATTCTATCCACTTCTGATGTAGTAAACTCCTATGGTTATTTATTTTCTGGAAAATATGATGTTTATGGGTTATAGCCCTTGAAGATAGATGATAAGGGACTTCAAATATCCAAAACCAGCATTGATGATTTGATTAATTGAGACTTATTCATGCGTCTCCCGACTCTTGACGTAGGTACGTCTACTGGATGAGGACCCAAGAGCGTGAGAATTCGAAGATGACATCTAAAGCAATGCCATTCTCATCTATATGCCATATATCAGATAAACTGATGTTCAACTCCGCTCGAACCTGTGTTGATGATGCATAAAACTCTCTCGATTGTGTTTCGGAAAGCTATTTATTCGAGCTGCCTCGATTTGGCGACAAATAACTGTAGCAACCAGTTGGCTACGTTTTAAGAAGTTTGGCAGTCGCCTCTAGCCAGGTTCTTATTTAATCTCTATTCATCCGGATGATTCATGGGGCTATTTCTCGTGCCCGAAAGTGAGAGGGATGGTATCTTCTTTCTTTTTGCTCAATAATCTATTGAATAGAAAGCTCCTCTTATTCTTATGATAGTATTTTTCGTTGTATATGTGCATTGCTTCGACATGTTAATTCACTAATTTTTGTGCAAATTGTGGACTTAGGAATGTCGTAAACGCGTGCAACGGCTGCAATCAACTAGTAGAAAGTTAAATTATGTTTTTTTTGACGAGTTGATTCATCTACTCGCGTTGAGACATTTTATTTAATCTAAAGATTGTTGAGAAGACGATGTAGAATAGTGAGATTGAGTTTTCGAAGAGCACAGCTACTACGGATTCGAGCTTCAAAGCATTAAATGTTAAATAACCTGGTGCTAACTAAGGTCGAACCGTGATTCTCTTGCTCTGCCCCCTTTCTAGACCTTTGGTAGAAAGTGGGTTTCGCAAAAATAAGTGTGAAGGCGGGAATCAGAGACACTGGCCTTATCCTAATCAATCGGTAATCAGTCCACAAGCGGATGCAGGAACTTACTTTAAATGGGAGAGTAGAATAGCTTTGTATCATCTAATGAACACCATGGGAAAATAATATAGCAGAAGCTCTTCATCAATGTATATACAATGATGTTGTTAAGCTTTCTTTCTCGCATAGATATATCACCAGCTCTGCTTCATCTCCTAGTATTATCACATTTTTCTAGACGAAGAGCTGCACTTATTATTTTTTTTTATAACGTAGTTCATAAACGAGTCCTCAGCCCTACCAAATTTCGGCGTTTTTCACTCTGAAATACATATTTCTCAATTGAGAAGATTGCAAGCTATAGTATAGATTCAATACAACTCTTCGACATGTTGTGTTGCTGAGGCATTACGAATAGCTATTGAGTGTGCTTTGAAGGTTAGCGAGGCTGAAAACTCGCTTATGAACCACGTTGATGTTATTCATTTGATACAAAGCTATCATTTCATTCAATTTAAAGTAGATCAAACCCCAAAAAGGTCGTTTGTAATTGTCACAGATACGAGCCGAATTTCAGAAGTTGGTTGGCTTACATACCTACCCTATGATAGAAGTAAGGTAAATTAAATTAACAGAAAAGGGCAATATTGAGCATTTTCAATCTTCTCTATCAAATGCTAACCCTTTTCATATCTCTGCTTCTGTCTGCTTCTGCTCTTCTTCACAAGCTACTTACTCAAGATCAGTCTCTGTAGTAATAATCTTTGCCTTTTCCCGGTTCTCTCTTTTTTCAATAGTCTTGATCTCTGGGAGGGCAGCCTTTTCATTTTTCTTTCTAGTCTGCTCCGCTTTACTCTTCAGCTTCCATTCCTGAAAATGGATGAGCTGTTCCTGAATTTCATCTTCTCCAGCTAACTGAGCCCTTTTTTCCTCAAATTTTTCATTAGATTTACTGGCTTTCTCGTAAATTGTCTTGATAAATCCTATCCTTGGCTATCATACATAGTCTCTCATCATCGATTCGGATAACTCTGTGAGCAATCAGAGTTCGATTCTGTTCCTTACTATTGTTTTTCTACGCTTGGATGGCAGCAGATTTAATAACATACTTCCAACTCAACCACTTTATAAATTTTTGCAAGTGCAGCTCTCCAGCTTCATGACGGTGGCTTACCTAAGGCAATCATAGATTCTAGGCCGTCATCGGTAAACTCTTGGAGTTGTCGAAATTGGCACCATAACGAGAGATTTGCTGAGGATCAAATGAAGACAGTGATGATGACGGGGCTAGACTCCTCAACTCCGAGTCGTAGTGTCCACAATACTTAATTCCTTACTCATCTTGCCTGCATTTGTCTTCAATTTCCGGATTTTCAATATCTGAAACTTCAAATAAATCCTCATTTTCAAGTCCAGGAACTACAAGATGTCCAGGCAGGGGATCATTTGATGAATCGACTGTTAAATTGACCGTAGAATTGCTTCCTTTTAGTCCAGTGTTGTGGACTTTATGTACATTTTGGGCGTTAGAAAATTCCTACCTCCACTTGTAGACTGCCTCACGATTAACTGGGATCAGATTAGTATCTTTCCATGCGTGTACCAATTTTTCCCTGATTGAAATCCGACTTAATCCGACTGGAAAGACCAGAGAGAAAGTCAGGCTTGGTATATTGTGCATCTCCAAAGTGAGCTCAACTCATTATATGTTTTTGATTAGCTTCCTTGATAGAACAAAACATACTAAAGTCAAGAGGTTGGAGGAAGTGACTGCTATGAACCGGGATTTTGAATGGGACCATTTTATTTGTCAAGCAGAAATCAATAACTTCTCGGTCTGATGGCTCCCATGCCCATCTATAATCAAAATCTTCCAGTAAATTTTCTTTGTAGGGAGAAGAAATTGTTAAAAAACTGTAGCCATTGATACATGAGTCTATCTGATGTATAGCCACTATCGCCGGTTGCAAAGACAGTTTTTGGTATCCTTACAGGATATTGAAGTACTATTTATGAAATGACAATGTGAAAGTGAAATTCGTAATCATGAATTGTTCCTTCATGTCTCCTGTCCTAACAATAAAACTGGTTATAAAAATACTATGTCTCCCATAACGTCAATGGCTCATGTGATATACTTGCGCAAGCACCGCATAAATCCACATTTAATGCAGAGATTAAATTTTTATTTAGATTAGATGTCACATTCTAACACTGGACCAACTCAAATATGATTAAGTATAATATAAAAAATCAATGATTTTATCGTTCAACCCATCTAATAGCTTTGATATCTGTTTTTTTCTAATCAACCAAGTCTTTCAAAGCCGAACAAAGAATTCCTTTGGTCGTAGCATCGGCAGGGTTATGATTTTCGTCGATCCATTTGATCTCTGTAATCTCTCTCCGCTCGTATGATTGTCTTGAAGCCATAAGGTCTATAATCAGACGCTTTTCTTCTGTTATACTTAGATTTATTAGACAGCCATATAATGATTTCGAATCTGTCCATAAAACTAAGGGGAGATATTTTTCAAGTTGGTAAATTTTATCGAGAGTGCTTTCGATTGAGGTTGAATGAAGGATATTTGTAATGTCATACTTATCCATTAAAACAATTACGTAAACAATTTGAGAAGAATTATTGTCATTTTTTGCGAACGATAAATCGGTGAGAATAACAAATTGAAGAGAGGTATCACATTTTTCTTTGGATTGATTATTTGGGCTGCAGCAGAAAAGTCAAAAGATGCCTCTAGTTAGTAAGTTATAGCAATATAAGCGCCTAGTGCACGTCGAGCAAGATACTGGTCTTTAGCTGTGGTCAGTTTGCGCTATTTGATGCGTTCTAGGCCGTCACACGCAATTAATTGCTTTTAGATTTTGACAAGAACTTTGTTGAGAGCCAAATTAGAGAGTTACCTAAAGTTATTAAACCGCCATAAAAATTAGGGGGAGTGGTTATTGGGAGTTTTTTATGGTTTTTCACACAGAACGAGGCCCTTTCAATTCGTTTTCTTCATTTTTAGCAAAAGTTTCATCAGTTTGAAGTCCCACAACTACAAATCTATTCAAGTTACTGTAGAGAAGTCAAGGATAATAAGTTGATTGTTACTCTTGTGAATTATCAATATGGTGATAATGATAAGTATAGTACCAATGGTTCCCTGCTTCTAGAATATTATGAAAGGGCTTAACTACCCGTAGAACGATATCTAGCTGCAAATCAATTTTGGAAGGTGGCTTTATGAAAACATTTCCGATAAGTATAGTACCCGACTGTACATATGCTTGCGAAATATCTCGAAGATAGATAGTCATTGACGCAGAACATTGAAGAAAAATTGAGGTATTAGCCAGGATGAGGCGCTGACTAGCTCGCTATACGGTCGGAGACTGAGTTAACATTGAATCTTTACCATCGTCGTTGTAAGCCTGGACGACTAGCATAGTTTTCTCAAATGCTTTATCGTTACCAAAATTCTAGATTTGGTCAATAAAACTAGTATTGAATATTCTAGTTCTTGTGGGAACATCGTGAATTGGAATATTGTTAAAAACTCCTTTTTCAAAAAGTCTGTTTAATTCTTTCTGACAGGAATTTTTAAATTCGTGTGTCGGGGGATCACATGGTATAGGGTTACTTTTTTTCTCTGATGGTAAAAGTACAACAAGCTGGTTTGAGAAGGAGATTTGAGGGCAACGAAGGTTGTAAGGGGATCTGGATCTATAGTTGATAATTTAGTTTTGATTAGTAGGACTTTTTGAGATCTCCGGATCGACTTGAGGAAAGTCAATCTGATAGTCAGAACTTTGATGATCTATTGAATTTGACATGTCTTCATCATGGAAAGTTTCACCACAGTACTTCTGAATGAAGTAGGTCCACTTAGCAGCCTAAAGTTACAAGTCTCATCTTTTATGTGAATTAGCTCAAAGGATCTTATCCAATACCGCTACGATTAGACTGGCCTTCTTTCTAAGCAAGCACCTTGGAACTACATGGTTAATCATGGATAGGTCCATTTGCGGAGCCATTTCTTTTTTTGTTCAGGACGTCAGCAACAATTCTTTTTCGGACGAACTTATTGTATCTTTCGCATAGCTTTCTTAGTAGTAGATACTCTTTGTACAATATACATAGCGGTGAGATCCATTGAAGCGAGAAGCGTAGGAACTAGACCTTTCGGGCCGGTAGAGTCATTGACAGTTTTAACTGCCATTTGTATATGTATCTCTTTCGAGATTTTGTAATCTTCAAGTTCCCAATAAAGAATGTGATAGGCACGACGAACAATATTGTGATAACCTTCAACAAGTCCGATGGACCAATACGCCAATGCGCTTCGACTGGAATCCTTTTTTTTAGGTAGACATTGCTGTAGCGTTTCGAAAAAAATTCACATCTCAACTTAAAAGTGTTTTTCATGTTCATGAAGTATGTAATCCGGAGGTCTAAAATACATATCGGTCTAATTTTGTCCTAGTGTATTCCAGACATATTTTGATGTCAGGTTATCAAACCATTAAGCTGAGAGAATACGAGTTGCCTTGTTGATAACATGAAGTACCTCTTTTCCTTTTCTCCATCGATACACATAACGTCTATAACAACTGCGGACTTCATCTTCGATGTTGAAGCGCAAATGTCCTGACGACCTTCTATGTTTTTGGCAGTGATGATAAGAGCTAATAAGATCTTCAACTTTTAATTTGTTAACAATTTCATGACTAAAGCAACCTAATATGTATTGCAGCCGATTAACAGATAAAGCATGGCTGATACTCAATGCACATGAGAAGTCGGCAAAGTTCAATTTTTGTAACTGAAAGATTGAAATATTTTTTTGCAAAACAATAATAGATGTAAATAGTTCTTATAATTCGCATCGGGTGCTTGGCGCAATGGTAGCGCGCGGTCCTCCTATTGGTTTAAACAATAAGACTGAGGTTGAGGGTTCGAGTCCCTTGGTGCTCGCGGGATATATCTTTTGCTGGCTACATATCAGCCGTCCTAATATTTCTTGAGGATCGATGGCGTCATTTAGGTAGGTGATCTGATCTTATCCAACCTAGATACTCATTCCGCAGGATAGAATAGGGGTATTCAAACATCTCTTTTGTGACTTTGTTTAACTTTTTAGTTTAACTCTGTAGTTTAACTTTAGACTTTACCTACGTCAGTTTTATGCACGATTTGTAATCCAAATCCTTACGAAAAACTCATTACTTGTGAACATTCAGATTCGAAGCCCAACATGATCTTTTTATGAGCAAAATAATATATTTAAAATTATAGATTCCTATTCAGTTTTCAAATCTTAATTTAATGTATATTTTTTTCATTGAAATCGATGCAGAAGTTATAGAGTTATGAGGAAAATAAAAAGGGGTGATTTTTCAACTCGTTTTAAAATTATTGAAAAGTCTATAACTTTCTCTCATCAACATTTTTTTTTTTCCTTAAAAATTTGACTATGATATTTGAAAAAGAATGCGATAGCTATACCAATTTTGATTAATGCAATTGAGTATAAATTGATAAATATATGGCAATAAATATCTGAACATGTTGTGAGCTTGAGGACTTTCGTGAGGAATTTGATTACCAATCGTGCATAAAACTCACGTGGGTAAAGTCTAAAGTTTAAATAGAGAATAAAAAGTTAAGCAAGTTCACAAAAGAGATATTTGAATACCCCTAATATAAACTTACACTGAATTTACTATAAATGATAACAATTTTCTAAGCAAGGTATCCCAAATTATTAGCTAATTTGCGTACGAGAGTCAAGAAAATATAAAAAAAATTTCATCATTTCCTAGCTGATCTATGTTACATACCTAGATTCTTCAAGTAAGGAAAGGAAAAATAAAAACTCTCAGTCACCCGGATCATTTGTTAAGTATCGCGAATGTCATTTTTTTCCCTACCTCGTAAATACAATACAATATACGATACGATACGATACGATATTAGGTAGGACTTATGTGAGGAGGAGGGCCAAGGCATGAATAATCAACAAGTTAATTTAAGAGAACAGAAGACGGTCAGTCAGTCAGTCAAGCCTTTGTACAGATTAAAGAGTCAATCTACGACGAACGAATGAACTTGGGAAAAAATTCTCGTGGTGGAATTATAAGAATGTACTTCGGTGTGCCAGCACTGTGGTGCAGAATAGTACATGGAAGAGCAAGGAATAATATAGAAGAATATACAGAGCCTTCGAGAAGTCGGTAGAAGTATGGGCAATGTATTTAGAACAGTTAGATTTGTTAATATAATCTGATAACATCATGCCGTGATGATTCTGAAATTCCTTGACTACATTATTATGCTGAAGGAATTTTAGACGAGACCGATCATCTAGTGTAAAAAATATAGTCAGTGTCTCTCTCTGGAAACACGAGTAAAGATTAAACATGACTTTGAATATCTAGATCTTCTCTCCGTTTCTTGGCAAACTCCCTGCAAGTATATCTATGCGTGTATTGCATGTCGCAATAGTGATGCAATTGCAACTCTATCTTAGATGAGGCCCTGCTAGCATACAACAGACCCTTAGAGTCTTTTCTTGCTACATCATGCCGCATGTATAAGACATTAATGAACAGCGACCGGGAAACCTTAGGGCTTTCACGTTTTTCATTACAAGCTTTAAGCTGGAGCTTGCTATCGCAGCACCAATTTTGCGACCTAGGATTCAGTCGATCTTTTAGCGGACATCTAACGGCCTGTACTACAAATTCCTTACCAGCGATAGTATGATTGTTCCCATTTAATACTATGAAGAAACAATTGCTCTTCCTAATACCGAGCGAAACTTTCTAGAGTTCGATTTTGGCGAGATTATTCATAACTGTGTATGCATGCTCTTTGGAGCAGCCGGGTTGATGAAAGTCGAGGGTGAGATATGCGAAACATCTGTTTGATGAAAGGGGTACTCCTTGGTTTTACTAATAATCCCCGCAACACAAAATTAACCGAGCCTGTTTGTTTTTGTTTTTTTTTTTTTTGGCTTAGATAGTTGAGCAAGTGAGCTTTCGCGAACTTGCTTAGAAAGCCTTAACTGAGGATTAAACATGACCAGGATTAGATTAACATAGATCAAAGACATCTTTTATGTTAAGTTGATTGCTTTGAGACTGTCACGAAAACAAGTTAGCATTCGGACCTCATCATCATTATCATTAACGACATGAATTAGAGTTATCAAGTACTTATTTAAGACCTAGTTTCAAATATCAAGCGTTCCTCCAATTGATCTAATAAAGGCTCAGACCGCTTTTTGTGATGCCTAAGATACGTATCAATCACCATGTTTCTTTGTAGAAAATAAAAAACTCCAATATTGGCCCAATATTTAGTGGAATTAAGCACTGGATATACATTTCTGGTTGCTTGAGTGCATTTTAGTGAGAGTACTGTAGCTCTCAAAATTAGAGATTGGGAGAAGATTTATTAGATGACGCTTTAGACGAAATTTGAATTGTATATAGGCAGGCGATGGTTAGATACGGAGGGATGCATAGAATCTTTATTACCGCGATGCATCGTCGCGTCTAAGGCGCACATAAATAAGCAAACAAACTCTCTCTCGGCTCAGCAAAACATGTGATGTATGTATACAGGGATGATCAGCAAAGCAAAGCATGGAGTGGAGTGCGCATAACAGTTCTACGATCAGCGCGTCTCAACAGTCAGTCAATCAGTCAGCCAGTCCCACGTTGAGGTGTGTTGAGTCTGGTAGTCCGTCTCGCTAATCGTGTTTGTTGTTTGTTTGTGAATTACTAAGATAAGAAAGATATTGTGTGGTTGCTTGGTGAACGAAGGCAAAAAGAAGCTAAGATCGTTTAGTTTCGACACGGGTGGAATCCAACCAATCATATTAGTCGCACGTGACTAGGAGTAGTAATGTATTTGCAGCAAAAACATTTATTCGTCTGACACGTCTGATATATGTATGGACCAGGCAGGCTACTTACTACTGCTTTTACTATTGTCCCAGGTGCTGGGTTATAGAAGAGCCATGCACTGAAGGAAGAAAAATCTAGCGAGAAAAAGAAAGATATCAGCCAAGTCCTCCCGTAGTCTCGCTCTCGCAATTGCTGTCTCCTATGTTGGAATCAATCGGGTACAAACTAATAGGAACCACTCCCAACCCCACGCGACTGATCAGTTACGCCGAGCATTTTATTTAGATTGGGGGGGGGGGAAGGGGTGGGGTGCTTTGATGACAGAGGAAGCGCAGAGCTCTCCGCTTGCGACACCCTGGGTGAGTAGTTTTGTAGAAAAAGGTTAATAATTATTTTTAACGCCTTGTGATTTGGAAATACGTCTTGGCTTTCTTTTTTTCAAACGGGCGGGAGGGTACCACCACCATCACCACGTGGAGGTGCAGAGTATGATGCAGGAGTAGGAGGATTATTTGATATCCAGGGCCCCAAGGCCGTTTAATAGAAGCGGATGATTGCTAAACTGAGTGAGTACCCCCCCAATAAGCCATGGAGATAATTGTGAGAAGGCGAATTTTCGCCCATGAAGACATTCCCTTCTCTTTTCACGTCTAGAAATTTACTTGTATACATGATCAGTATTTTTTATGACTTGACTCGTTGCCCCCAAAAAAATTCAGGCGGAAGAGTTTATAGAGCATAGTCGATTGGTTCTCTTTGAGTAAATCAGAGTCATTCGTGTGAGTATATAACTAGCAATTAAAATTTACTATACCTTGAACATGGGAATGTTTTATTTTTCATTATACATTTACTTGTATTGATTAAGGATAATCGTAAGGGCAAGGAAATAAAAACCTTGAAGTTGTCAGATATCAATATTGTGTAAATAAGCAGATTTGAAAAAATATTGCCCAAGTCACGAGATGGGTGTCTGGGGAATTCAAATGTATACCATACACAAATATACATATTCGATGTCATAAGAATTCAAATGACTAGTTAATTTCTCTTCTACAGAACGAACTAATACTCTCTCTACTTTCAAGTATCTATCTCCTTGTGAGGTTTCTTATACCAACCAGCTAATTAACTTCTACCTTCTACTATGCACACGAGGTTATCATTGTTCCCTGTACTCCTTATGCGGAATTGGATCCTGTCTGTTATGCATATGCCATATTTTATCTGTACATATGCACTAACTACACTATTAATAAGTCCTCGCTTACAACTGTCACCGGAAAATCCCCTTTCTTATGTCACAAATAAATAGCTCGGCATTCAAACCTTTATAAGTTTTGCCGTTGACAATGTGTCAAGCACAAATGAGTCAGTTAGTCAAAAATAAAACCTTGCTTTGGAGACTTAATGTTTTATTATCGATACGGCATGCCGAGCCAATTCTGGAGGTTGGTAAACCTAACAAATTTTTTTAAGAGTAACAGAATTTCAATAACTGTTTCGAAATTTGGACACTTTCTGAGATCACGTGTATATCCTAGCCTATGTCACTTACAATGCATCCTGACTCTTTTCTAAGGTAAATGGTTAATCAATAATAATAATAATAATAATCATAAGGTAAATGGGACATTCTTATTTCCTTTAAATCATTAATTATTTTTAATGAATGTCCTTGGACGACGGTGATTCTAAAAATATGTATTGTTGAACTTTTTACATGCAAGCTAGATAGAATTTGTTAAAATCTCGCTCCGTAATCAAAAAACCCCAGGTAAGAAAGTTGCTTTTGTGAAAACGGAGCATTTCCGTGGAAAAGAAAAGAAAAGAGATATCTATTGAAGTTAATATAATTTCTTTTCGCTCCTATTTATTATTGTTTAAACCCAATTTTCGTGATAACCGCAACTTTTTCCGATACCCTACAACATATAAAAATATATGTCTATATATGCATATGTACATACATATATATATATGAATTAAAAATATTTATCCTTCAAACTGAGCCCGTCTAAATACACAAATTATCTCAAGTGATGGATAGTGTAAACATGATGTCTTTCAAGTAACCATAGTGTATACCGAATTTCTTCTGTAGAAGCGTGACGATTTTCTCCTATTCCGAGTTGTAGATATGCCAACTCCCCATCATTAAACTCATACTTTTCATAATCATCATTAACTTCACCAAACTCCTCTTAAAGCAAATTTACCTGATCGCCTGGTTTCGATCAAAGAGAAACTCCATTAACTCCTCAAAGCTGTGATTATGAAGATAACACGAATAAAATATCTAAGTGCCTCTTCAAAAATGGAAAAAAAAGGATTAAAGCTTCAGAATTTACGAGACTTTACTCAACGTAAATCACTAGCTTATCATTCCTACTCAATGCCAGGTCCAAGTCATTATTGCTTAGTAGTAAAGGTCTTTCTGAACTACTTTCATCTTTGTAAGATAAAGTGATAATTTCTCCTGTTGGAATCTTTAATCTATCCCTAATCTTGTCCACGAGACGGTCAAACTGTATATCAGTCGGGACTCGGATTGCAATGAGATCATCGCCAAAGTATATTTTCACTTTCATTGAGGACATTTGTAATGATGGGACAGAAATTGTTGATTCAGTCTTAACTGGCGGATATGGAGCTCGTTGTGGTGCGGCTGTGAGGCCTGATGGATTACCAGAATGAAGGTTCCCTTGCGACGACATCCTTGACATTCCATCAGTGGCTGAATCATTGGATGACTGTAACGAATCACCAGACAGTCTGTAATCCTCGTTAAGACCATCAGGAGAAATTTCGGTATCTCCTTCTCGAGGCACAAAGAATTCCCTGACCATCTGACACCGTGAAATATAAGACGGTTGAATCAGAAGGTCTTTAACGTATTTGTCAAGACTATTTTGTCGGCCTTGTGCTATAGCATCGGTGACATGACTTACTGGCCCGGGCATAAAAGGGAGAGTTCTTTTTTTTCCTTCAGTAACTCCTGCTTCTTCAGGAAACTCATTCAAAAGTTGAATCTGAAAATCATAGAAGTCCTCATAAAATCGACATAACTCGAATGATCTTCCATCTTCAAAATGTACCTCGACAATGAACCAATACTTATTGTCTTCAAAACAATATCTTGGAATCCGAGCATATTGGGGAGCAGGTAGTAAAGAGGGAGTTCTTGAAACATAACCATCTTGCATATTTCGACCTGTTGGTGCAAGTCCTGGCTAAAATTTAAGGTTAATTACTGTCTATTAAATTGAGTCAATCTTTTACTTACAGAATCATTCTGTCTAACATTCAGTGCCTCTTGAGTCGTGCCATTCATATTCTTTTCTAACGTTGACAAGTTCTGTTGGAGGTTTGAAAGATCGAATTTACCAAGTGAAATGCTGCTATTTTTGTAATCAGCAGCCATTTTCTTCCATTCTTCAACTCTAGGAACTCGTGCTCGTTGAACAGCTTCCAATGCGTCAGGAACTGGAAGACCCGTGGTCATATCTCGTATTTCAATAAAAGAGACGGGTATGAGTCCTGGTCCTCCCAGGCGCCCGATAGGTTTGGCCACAAACCATTCTGGGTTTGACTGTGCTATTACTATAATAGCTTCTCCAGCCTTTGCGTCTAATTCATCAACACGTTCAGAAACAAAATCATACATGACTATCCCGTAAACCATAGCCCCATATCCTCTTGTTAATTTTCTTGACGAGCGTGCAGTTCCCGGTAGACTAGTAACAGGAGTGACAGGAGACTTTTCCGAATAACCTGAGTCCTGTTCTGGTGATCTCACTGGCAAAGGAAACGTTTCGGACAGCGCACTATCCCTTTCAGTCTTGCCTAAAATCTGGAAAAAGGACACCGGAACTAGGCCACGTGCATCTGGTACAGCAGGATTACATGCTTCATACCAATCCATATCATTTTCTTTACCAATTACATGAAAGAAATCACCCTTTCGAAAAGAAAGCTCTTGTGGTGATTGGGCTTCATAATCGTGTAAAGCTCGTATTACCTGTACTATATTAGATCTTGAATTTAATGATTGGTTCATTAACAGCTTGCCTTTTTCGGAGGTATTATCGCAATGGCCGACTTTGGTATAATAGAGTTGTGACTTGATCTTTCACGATCCGAAGACTTAAGACTCCTCCTTAGAACCTATGATATTCTCTACGTTAGTAAGAAATTTATATGGCAAACAAATTTGAGGTATGATTCGTATATTTAATTAATATTGTTGGGGGTACTAACCTTCATGGTTTTGTTTTCAAAAGTAACGAGTTTGAGTGGTCCTCCCAGACTGACCAGTCGGATTTCTGGGACAAAGAAATGGGTAAAAATCAGTCTTTAACAGTCACTGAGTTCAATTGAAAAGAGCAAATAAGTTTTTGAAAATAAACTTGGAGAAGGTAAGAAGCGACAAGAAGATTTTGTGAGTTGAGAGGAAGCCGAATGCTAATGAGTCAAGAACAATCAATTACAATCGAATTTTGAAGTTCAAGTTTGAAGTTGTTGTTGCTGATGCTATTATTTTTGTTGTTCCTGCTGTTGTATTAAAGTCAAATAGCGACAGAATGTTACCACAAGAAGGGTAAGTTCGTGGAGATACAATTGATTATTATGAATGTTGCGAAGGTGCTTGGAAAATGTATTGATTCATCATATCCTGAAGAGGCCAAATGACACGCGAGTGGGTGATTGTATGTAATAGAAGTAGTGGTGGTGAGTCGTTGTAGCAGAAAGAGCCCGATTGGAGTGATTCTTGCTCGACTAGTAAGTAGTGGCGGGGAGGCTACCCTATGCGCTAAGGCTGTGTGCCATACATATATGCAAATACAGCAAGTAATTAAGTACCCAGAAGGGCTTAGCGTCACCGAGACCCAACAGGAAATAATTACTAACAAACGGCTGGGGGGGCTGGCTGGAATACAAGCAGGAGGTGGCGCATCGGAGATCGCATAGCAGCCAGTCAGTCAGTCAGTCAGATTTCCATATTTACATTTTAATTTGTTTACTCTGTTGGAATGTAGTAGTATATTATAAATAAAGATATATAGATATGTACAGAAATGCCTTTTACTCTTCTTTTCCTTTTAATTGGAATGCCTTATTGACCAATGGCAAAGGCAACTAACTGAACTACTCCGGCATGATAAAGCAGACAGCATTTACACTTTTGAAAATGCCGTCGCTCTCAACATGTGAGAAAGAAGACTAAATGCCACAAATTGGTGTTATACATAAAGACTGACCAGAAGGAAAGCGGCAACAACAACATCATCATCATCATCATCCTCCTCGTTATCATCAAAAATCCAATAGCCTAGCGCCACGAGTGAGTGAGTTTAGCACACTTTTTCCCAGCAGCCATTGATGAACATGGACCAAATTTCCCAGTCTGGATATGCGTTGGCCACCGAGTCGTGCAGCTTTCTTTCAATCTTTCCCACAATAATAGATTGGAGGAAAGAGGGAAAGCGTGTGTGTGCGTGTGTGCGCGCGAGCGAGCGAGCAAGCGTGCGTGCGTGTGTGTGGGTGTGGTAATTAATTAATTTGGCTCAAAGCTCAGGACAAGTCAAGATCTTGCTTGGCTCGGCATAACATTTAGATAATAATAATAATTGCATACTATAAGACAGATCTCCAAAAGTCAGGATCGATGGGGGGTTTGATGACGTTAATGCAAAGTATGCATTAAATATTCTATTCTCTGCACCACCACAGCCGACGCCCCACCGACCGACCGACCGACCGACCCTGGTGACTCCCTCTCCCACTCGCTGGCTGGGAGCATGCAGGAACGCACGCCAATAACGTTTTTAATCTATATTTGAAAAACAACCCAACTCCAATCTGCCCCTCGTGACATCTTACGAAATTATATGAAGAGTCCTGAATGCTTGGGTATGTATTATCATCGTCATAGTGATGATAACAACAATTGATTTGATTGATTTGATTTGATTGTCTACTGAAATTAAATGTCATCGATTGTACAGGTAATCAATCATCCTGGCCCCAAGACAAAGATAAATGACGCCCACAGCTAATTGATCAGACAGTGTTTAAAATGCCATATATCCATCCATCACAGACCGACCCCCTGTTTCCCGAAAATGGGAAAACTAATCGGCTTCCTTATGGGTCTGGACTAATCAGCGCCTCTACGACCTCGGTAACAGGGGAACAATCACGGTCACTATGTCTCAGCTAAGTAACTCTAAAATTCTCACATATTTATGTCACAAAGTAAAGATGAGAGCGCTGAGTCGAGTCAAACGAGACCCCATTAAATATCTCATCGTGGATGCTCGCAGATAGAAGAAGACATATGAGTAAATTAACGGAGTATAAATCAATAACTTTACTGGAAAAATATACGGGGAACATTTGATAGGCAATAATGGGGTTTACACCCGGCGGCACTTTAGCTGACAGTCGTTCTAATTTTAGCTAAAATAATCAACAAGAATTCAAGCCTATCTTCCACCTCTGGAGATGGGTGATTTGACTAAAATTATAAATAAGCATATCATCAGGATATAGTTTTGCTTAAATGCCAGGTGTGAACCTCCTCATAGAGCGGTTTACTGCATACCTCTATTTACTTTCGTTATGGCCTACGTACTTAAAATCTTGAACTGTCAGGTAAACAGTCAGATGAACCACAAGGCAGATTTCTATTTCATGAAACGAAGGCTAGCAGTCACTGCTCAGGAAAAGGAGCAGATCTCAATTGCCCAATGATACTGGCTTTAGACAATAAATGGTATACTATTCGTTTTCCCCTTAACGCAAGATAATTGAAAGTTATTGATATGATTCCAGAATTGAGTTAACTGCTATAAGAGTGCTTGAGAGGCAAGAACTAGTGACAGAAACTTCACTCATGAGACTTTGACATTTTTGATGTGTGACATCATTGGAATCCCAACTTGAGAAAATTCGTAATCTTCTTAATCAAAAAGAAAAGCTTGGTGATCGTCCCGCTTTGTTGCCGCAGCTACTGTCAGTCCCAGTGGGATACGTCAAAAGCATCTTTATCAAAGATCGATCACAGCACAAAATATCAACCATAGCTTACAACTATTATCCATGTAATTTCGAATCTGTGCCTTTATCTTTACAAGATATATGTTTCACGCAACTTGAATGTTTCAAGTAAAATTACGTGCGCTAGATTGGTCTTCGCAAAATTCAAAAATGTCCCACGTTTTAATTCGTTCGGCCAATTATAAAAGGTTTTATTATTAAAAATCTCCAAATACAGTAAACATCACATCTAAACGTCTTTTATAGTATAGCAAAAGGGGTCACCTACAAATGACAATTGCTTAAACAAGCTGTGTTAGTGAATTTCTGCGTAAATTTCAAAGAAAATCTAGTCACACTAAACTGAAGCGTATGTGTTTGGTAATTGCTCTGCATTTTTGATTTGTTTGAAGTCCTTTATTTTCCTCGCTGCAGTAGCATTTAGCCTCGGCAGACACAGTCTAAATCTGATCGTCCGAGTTTGTGAATCCAGAATCAGGAATTAGGTTTGCGGCTAGGTCGCGAAACGTCTAATTTAGGTTTTAAGGCCGGCAACTTTAAGATATTCATACAAACAACAGAAATGAAGTCAGCTTCTTTACTTTATCAACCACCCTTAATCGCCCTCATTACGATAAACAAACACTCCTGGCTGGTCAACTTCGGCTTCCTGGAGCCTCGTTTTAAATATGCTGTTGGTGCATTCGGTCAGATACTGTCAGGAGTAATAAATAAGTTAGAAGATTCATATATTGATCATTTGCATCAAACATAGTATGGAAAGAATGGCTGGACTAATAGCTACAACATGACTTCCTTCTCACTGAACTGAGGCTTGTAGTAATGCTGAATAAACTGCATTCATGTGAAAAAAAGTTGACCATAATTTACATTGTCCTCGTCCTCGTCATCTCCTTCGTTTTCGTACTGGGAAAAGAAAGTACTAGCGAAGCATTTCAGTGCTCTCACAGGCATGTTTGATGCTAAAAGGAAGAGCTAATATTTCATCTGATTTCTCCTTCTCGTCATCTTCGATAGTAACATACGATTTAACGACTTGACTGAAAGAGCTTCCCTCATTATGCCCCACGTTGTATTTCACCAGCTCTTCGGGGAGGCACAGGATCACGCCCAAGCTCCAAAAAGCATGAATTTGCCCAGTCATTTTGATCATACTCATCTGTCTCAATTGATCACTCTCTTGACTGAAATAGAGAAAATTTCTAAATACTTGATGATGGCCCCAAACCCCTGGGCGACTGTTGCTTTACTCCTACGAAACTAGTTCCATTGAAAAAAATGTAGCCTTCTCGGGGAGGAGATGAGAAGAATGAAGGAAAAAAGGGTCGGGGGATCGAGTTAATGTACGTCATAATATTATGTTGTTTACTTGTATCATTTTCTGTGGGGATTTTTCTGATCCGCCCCATGATGTTGTTCTTCAAACTGTTGCCAAAAGCCTAAAGAAGTGCACCGCTCGCTCGTTTGTTTCATTTATCGGACAAAAAAACAAAAGTTGTTTGTTACCGAAAATAAGCTGTCGAACATTTTTTTTGGTCACTCCCCGCCAAACGTCGCTGGCTGGACCGTGCATTTATCTGTGTGTAGAAAAAAAGAAGTTAAGGACTATGAAAGTAAAACAGCAACTCAATCGCGTCCTCGGGCTCCTTCGTATTATCAACCTTTTCATGGGGTGTACGCACTGAATGCAGATATTGCACGGGCCACTGATGTAATTCATTTCACTGAATTTCGGTTCGTTTCATTTCATTCGATTTTCACTTCTTTTGTTTTCTTCAATTGAATAACTTCCTTCCTATTCTGCCCATACTGTCAAGAATGACGTCTGATTATTATGTCTTCTTTTTCTATTCTTTTTTTCGGTGATCACTTGAAATGCCGGACGCGTTCTTAAAAAGTCTTTTTTTTCCTTCTTTTTTTTGTTTAAGAAAAAAATTAAAAAATTAAAAAATTTCATCTGATATAAATCTTACTCTGTGCTATACTTTTGAAAATGTTAATCACTTCACTGGTCATTGGAAAGTCTGTTTCTTACTTTAGAATCTGAGAGTAATATCATAAAATCATCCTTTCTTTTTTCCTCAAGAGAACAAAAATCCCATCTCGTTCCTCCCCCTAAAAAAAGACATACTGCCAAGACAAAGGCTAAATTAAACAAGGATGAATGAATAAAGCTCTTAAACTTTTTTCCTTTTTTTCAAAGAAAAGAACTCAATTTTTTGCTAGTTTGGAATTCAATACTTCTCTCATCCTCGAACCTTTTGGCGTTCGTATAGCGTATATTTTGATATTTAAATCTCCATGCCAAACAAGATCAGTCCGTCTCATGGAACGAACAGAACAACAATTTCAGGCGGCCAACCGAAAGTATACATCTACCGGGACTTCGAGTCAAAGATTACTGCAACATATTTATCAAAGGCTCGAGTGCTTGACCCTGTTCATAGATGTACTTCTTATGTTCTGTGCCCTAACGCAAAAGGATATGTAGTTGTTCCCAAAAGCTATTCCTGCTCTCTCCCTTCCCCCCCCCCTTTTTTGGAAAGTTGTTGTTGTTTTTTCAGGGATACAAAGTCCGAATCAATATTACACGGCAGCGAGCAGTCAAGTCTACTAGCGTTCTGGATTCAGTTGTGGAACGAATGAAATTGATCCAGCGATCCAGACTTTTTTTTCTTTAATAAAAAAACTACTAAAGAAACAACATTTGACTTTCAAAGTTGCACCACATAGAATGGCCCTACCAACTACATTTAAGTATCTATTTTACTGGCAATGATTATTTGGTCTAGACTTGAAGTTTAAAAACAAGTGATTACTGATAATCACTGTTGAATATAGATGGAATTAAGCGAAAAACTGTGAAGTTTGTTTTTACGTGAGATGGCAATGTACTATCGTTTATTGATCTTAAACTGGCAGAGAATTGCGCACTTCTATAGAAAGATAGAACATTATCTATGTAAATAGTTACAGTGAGTTATCTGAATCAAATATAGTTAGACTAGTTGATAAAGAATGACCTTTGTTGAGTTAGCTAGATTACAAGATGGCCGATTCAACCAGGAGTTAGTTAGCTGCAGTGCCAGGTCAGATTCAATACTTCTTACTTTGCACCGAGTACATAGGTGCATAAGTGAATCAAACTTATTTTATGCTACACCTTTTGTTCAGATGTTCGACAGGTTCTTTTTTTTCCAGCTGATGGAACAGGTAGCAAAATTATTGATCCCTTTTCTCTTACAAAATGAGAAATCATATCAATATATTGAGTAGCTTTAACATCCTGGGCGAGATCTACAACAGCTCTTTATTTATCTGCTGAAAAAGATGGTAGAAAAATATTTTTAATCCATTGATCTGATGAAGATCACCAATAATTCGGATGAACTGATTGTTGTTGGCATGCAAGTTTAAGTACCATACACTCATTCTGTTTCACAGGTGAAGAGAGCAATGGTACTATACTTTGACTTATGCGAGATTTCTCCGCAAATTGTGGCGTCGCCGACGTTGAACAAATAGAAAGAAGCCTTTCAAAGCTTTCTGAAAGTGTCAAAGATAGCGTCTCCTGTGTGCTGCCCCACCGTGCATTTCACACTGAGTACCAGAAGAGAGTCATTTTCGAGGTGGTCTCTCTTGTTCTCTTTGACTTTCTCAATGCCCTCTTTTTGATATTCCACTAAGAAGTTAGATAAAATATGTGTTGAATTTGTGGATAAACTGAGTGTAATTGTTTATACTAATGCCAGGTCACGTGACAGAAAACAATAAAAACTTTATAGAATCGATCCATTTGCTCGTAAAAAAAAGAGTATCTTTGATCCCAAAGTTCGCCACCATTCGTAGGCAGGAGGGGATGGATGGTGAATCATAAAGTGGAGTAGAGACCCGGATGCAATTCTTTGCTCGGAAAAAAAAAAAAAAGAAATTGTTCAGGTCTCTCTTAACCTTAATTGAAATCTGAGATAGAGTGATTCCTGTATTGGAATGCTTATTTTGAATTCCAAGTAGCCCAATGCAATATTTTCGATATCGTGTACTAGAAATATTACAATCAAATTCGATTATCTTGCCCCCATGGTATCGTACCCATGCTTTGTAACTTTTTATTTACCTCATCGGCTATCTGCTTGCGTGTAACTCTGTAAACTTATTCATCGCCGACAACTTTTCGTCTGTGAGGGCGAGTAACGACATCCTGAATAAAATAATCTTTGATCGAAGCGATCTCAGGTTCAAATGCCTGATTAAAATCTTCCAGGTTGGAAGATACTTGCTTACTGCGATAGGAGATGGGTTCTGATTCATCAAAATAAATGTTACTTTGCTGCCTCCCCACTCTCCACAAATCTTATCATTAAAGTATCTATTCTTAATCTCTCGTTCTAGATAGCTAGCAGCTGAACTAAATATATAGTAAAGGCTGAAGAGAATTGAAGAAAAAATTGACAGGACTTGACTCATCCAGTGTCTAACCTCTCTCCATTTTCACTTTACATGTGACCTACCTTCATACTACTCCATTAAATAGTTAATGATATAAATCATTTCTTAGAAGAAAAATCAATTTTCTCTGAAGAAACCTAAATGGTCAAGATATCATTCAAAAAATACTTTGTCAGGAAGACAGCGAGGGTGTAAATAAACTCATCTGTCATGAATGTCAATCTCTTACACCATCAGTTAGAGGCAGTCTTAGAGATAAAAATGTTCAATATATTATAGACTATGGCGTCAGTATCTCGGAATTAATTGCGAGATGCCCAATTTTGTTCTTTCGTTACATAAAAAGACAACTTCAGTAATTAATTTGGCATCGTGAAACGGAATGCGAAATTTGTAAGAATATGTGCGGCATCAGGCATGCTACTACCATACTGAATCAACGTCAGACTTATCTAATTCCTTCTTTAACTCTTCATGCTCTGTTTGAAATTAAAAGGACCGCAGCAAATATCAACGGGCATTCCTTTAAGAGATTAGCTTGAAATTTCAAAATGTCGGGGTCACATTCGTATTAATAGTCCCAAAAGGAATAGAATAGTTCCTTTTCTAAATAGGCTAAGAGTTTTAGAGAATGACTTATAAGAATAACTGATTCTTCCTGTGTGGGTGGTATCTGATACGAAAAGGGCGTAAGTCAAACACAAGATGTATGATGTACGATAACCATATTTGATAGATTGAGCGTCAAGTGCACTGGCGATTGGGGGTTTGTTATAAATTTAGTGAGATCCAAATCGCTCCGCAGACCCACATTAAATACTTTACAAGATGCATATTCGATTCAATCGCTCATAATGTTGATTCGCTTCATGCTCGCTCCTCGATCAGAAGTTCGTTTCAAGATTAAAGTCAAGATTGATGCTTCCTTATCGATAACACAGCGTTATAATATATTTGACCGATAATAAAGAAATCGATCATTTCAGCCTGGGTAGTTACCCTAAAGTTTCTCGGTTTGAAATGAGCTACTTGCAAAAATTCGGTACAGTCTTAATTTCTAGCCAAGTATTAGTATTCGACGAATTGTTGTTCCACCATCTAGCATTTACTTGCTTTTGTTGCGAACAATATCTTGCGGCAAAAGTTAACTAAAGCAAAAAAAGCCGGCGTATTAATGGTTTATCCGAAACTACAATAGAGCCCCCCTGCAATTGATATTTGTTGGCCAAGAATGTCTGACACAAAGTTTAAATTTCGCCCTGGTTTCGCATGAGTTTCGCGTTACTGGAATTTTGGCAGCCTTGTGAGATCTGCATGACATGAAAAAAGGTTCTGATTGTAAAAAGGGTTACAACCTAGCGTAATCAAACAATAAACACTCTGTTTGAGCTCCTCCTCCAGACGTTGAATATGAAAATTGGATGATATCAACGTTGACTACATGTGGTGGCCTTTTTAAAAGAGCTATCAAAGTCAAGAATTAGTGAGTGTGCATCGAAGTGGCGATCAATGATAGTTCTAGGATCTCAATCCGACCTCGACCTATAAATGTCGGTATCTTCGAATTACAAAGACAAGTTCCTCTCCTATAATCTGTTCCTAGAGCTCAGTTTCGGGGATAAGCACCCCATCAAATCTCAAATTCGTCTATTAAATCATGATACCCTGAGGTCGAAATTTTGCCAATACGTCTGATGGTCTTGGGTCTTGGAGTTTCTGTTTTAGGGCTGCTTAAACATGCAACCAGAAGAGTTGCTATTTTACGCCAGGCCATACTTCAGCAACTTCATTGATCTCAGCGAAAACTTTTTCTGTCCCAAAAAATCGAGGTTGAAACCCGCTTTCCTTGAAAATACTGGAAAATTGATAGATAACACCCTTTTTCATAAGGATTTGAAGTCGAGCTTGCATTATTTAGTTGGGAGTCGATTTTGAGGATAAAAAAATATCCAAGGAAGATGCCAGCATTGTCTAACTCAGCTAAAATCTCAAAAAGCACAGCGCTGAAACTATAGTAACAAAGGTTATCAGGAAGCTGAATATATATTATGTTTTCCTGCCTGTTCAGAAAAGAGTTTAATAGTAATAATAATTACATTGTTTTTACAGTGAGCAATGATTTTTCTATTTTAGTGTTGTAAAGTTCTGAAGTTTTTTCTCCTACCATTGAAGACATATATATGTATATATTTTTTCCAAAACACATCTCCTCTTTAGACTTTCTTTACAGATCATACTTCATACTAAACTTCACAATACCCCTAGAAAGGTGAGGCAACATCTACATCATAGTATAATATATATACATTATTGAGTCTCTTGTGTAGCAATACCAATCTGCTTCGCCATTCAGTCAATCCGAGTGTTATTCTATCATACTTATATTTATCTATTTGCCCCATAGCTGTTTTTACCACGGCAAGGGTCTTGATACACAGTCGAGGATCAAGTTAGTAGCATGTTAACAAAGGATGGATCCATGGCAAGTTCAACCGGACCTTTTATAGAATTCATGGATTACTTGATGTAAAAGGCAAAAGTCTCGAATGGTCTCGAATTGAAATTTCGATCTGTAAAATTTCCTGCGATTACAAGATACATATATGTATACTTGAATTAATTTGGTCTTCATCAAGTCGCCAGTTTTGAAAATTGGACTTTTGCTAACGTCTTTTGACTTTACTCAAACTAACTTTATTCAATCCCCTTTTTCCGCTAATAAAGTGAAGGGTGAAAATTTTGTGAGAAGTTGATATCAAATGCTTGTCAATAAATGAAATTATGTCAGAAGCCAGAGATTTGTCAACGCAAGTCTTTGTAACGAGACAACAAGTTCTCGGGATCAGATTAATTCTAAAATCAATATGGCCATTAAAATCATAACAAACCATTGATAGCATATCGTGCTTATTGATGCCATGAGACTCTCTGTGCCTAGCATTATCTTGACTACTACAACTTACTAAGTTGCAGGAATTGAGATTCAATCCCTGACACTCTTGAAGCAAAGCAAAGATCCAAAACGTTTCTATTATTACAAGTCGGTTTACTATTTCAGATAGAAGGAAATGTTCAAATTCTTCAAGCCAGTGAATGAAACTTTCTACCTTGGAGTAGAGTGAGCTATGGTATTAAGGATTAAAGTCTCCTGCAAGAATCGATTTTCAAGGAATATGAAAATCACTAGGTAAAAGAGAAAAATTGAAACCCCATCGCCTGGATTAATTAATCGATCCAGGGGGGGCGTTGCAAAAATTAATTATCTTTATAGAGTGACGACCTGGGCCTTAAATAATGAGAAATGGAACGTCCCCTTAAACAAATTATGGAGCATAATCGATAAAGAGGAAATACTAAATTGTTATCGTTTCTAGTATATATTGTAGACCAGTCATAAATTTGGGGTAGAGCATTCAAAAAAAGGGTAGTTATAAGTGATCCTCAGGTCAACTAAATGGAGATATAAGCTTCTTCGATAAGCAAGATATTTTATTTGAAGTGTACATAATTTAAAGAGTAATTCGGTGTGCAGAAGAAGAGCGACCAACGTTGACGGAGATTGTTCTAATTTGTGAGATTTTTATTCCTCATTCATATGTATTAGATTAAGGTGGCAACTATCTGCAGCTCGGGCTAAGTATTTTCCACTGAAGGTTGAGGGTGGGTAATCCATCATTATTAGTAGAAATAGCTGTCTTAATGTGGTCCTCGGATTTTTTCACAATGGGTTACTTTCAGACGCAGTCTTGCTGCAGCTGCAGCGTTTTGTGTCTCAAATATTTGCGACATTGAAGGGAGCTAAATTTCTTCGTTTAATCAGATTACGCATTTGAGTAAGTCAGCCGCGTAATTACAATGATAGTTTGCGCATTTGGAGGGCAAGAATGATCTCTATTGGAATCGTAAGAATAATGATCATTTTCAGTGTAATTTATTGATGGAAAAACTCCACATCGGGGTAGACGAAAGCAAACCCCCCTCTGAGCGCTTTTCACGTCTAGCTCGTTTTTCAATCTCATTTTGAATCAAAAACTTCCTGCATATACTCTAGAATTGGCGCCTTTCAGTGATGGAGCCAAATCTTTTTAGCTCTGTGCAGATTTCAAGGGGTTCATTAGCTGCTCGTAGGATCTATACCTCAACAAATAAAGGTGACATGGTATAGGCTATTCACTTTGTGCCATTTACCATTACAGAAACTGCCCGAGTTGGCGAATTCCCCTGGTTAAAGGCTACCCGATTTTGAACAAAATTCGATTGTAAAAGACCTTCAGATGAGTAGAGTCGGGGAGATGCAGATGGCCGTAGAGGCTTAAGGATATACTTTCCGCCATTTATGGTCATGTGAGAGGCGAACAAAATAGGGCCGGTCGGACTTAGAATTAATTTCCACACAGATCTGTATCGAGCGTTTCTGTGTAGAAATTTATACTTTCCACGTGATGCTTAACCAGCAAAAACCACATCAAAATCTTCCGACCCACAACTCTTCCAGACTTATAGTCCTATATTGCCTTCAATATTGGTTCAA
>PEDP01000159.1:0-36108 GCA_002918395.1 Erysiphe pulchra
TTTTCCTTTCTTTTTTTTAAAAATTACTTTTCTTGTAAATAGCGGGCGTGAACGAGGAGGGCATGCCTGAGGCCATGATCCCGACCGGCTCCGCCGGTCCTGTACCTAAAATGGACATTAGGGCACATGCCTAGGACCTTAAATAGAATAAATAAATAAATAAATAAAATTGAGCTTCTGGGTAGTGAGAGCTGGTTAAATAAAGGGAATCATTAAATTCTTACCCATTTTCCTTATTTTATTACGTCCCTGCCCTACTCCATTGAATAATGCCCATGCCCTGTCGGTACTAGGGTTCACAGCAAGCTAGAGTTTGTAAACTCCAATCAACACTAGAACACTTATCACCGAAAGAAACCAGGGCTATAAAGTTCATAAAATTACTCTATCTGATTGGTCAAGCCACGCCAGATTCTAGTTCTGACTGATTAATTCTGGGAATCATCAAATTCTTACGCCGTTTTCTTATTTTCTTATCCCTCTCCCCTGTTCCCTCCACTGCTCTCTCCAATCAACATTAGGAACACTTTCAACGAAAGTGACTAGGGTCTTAGTTCCAACCAATAACGAGAGTCCTTAGCCCTGGTTTCTTTCGGTGACAAATGTTCTAGTGCTGATTGGAGTTTAGAAACTCTAGCTTGCTGCGGACCCTAACCGATAGGGCATGGGCATTATTCAATGGAGTAGGGCAGGGACGTAAGAAAATAAGGAAAGGGGGGTAAGAATTTAATGATTCCCAAATCAAAAGTCCTAATTAATTCTCTATTTAGTTGAATATCATTTTTATCAAGTTTTATCAGGTCCTGGTAAGTATGGGTAATTTTCGTGAAATTTGCGTAGAAGATACAGCGAATACATAAAATTGCTTGCTGGATAATAGACAGGATCTTCATCGCATCCAAGCCAATTAGCTCTATATTTTAATTTTCCTCGGACAAGTTTAACTGCACGAACAGAATTTACAGCAAATTCCTTTTCCCCTACTGGATTTGCGGGGTCTTTATGAAGCAATTTGGTATGAAAGACTGAGTGGACATGATTTAAGTTTTCGGGCAATTCTAGTTCGTAAGACCCATCCAACCTTTCTTTTAATGAAATATGGTCCTATATTTTGATGACCCAGTTTTTTGCTTGGTCGATCTGATGGTAGATTCCTTGTGTTCAGCCAGACTTTATCTCCGACATCAAAATTTAGCTCACGGCAATGTATGTTAACGTCTCGCAATTTCTTAAGTTAGGCTTTCTCCATATTCTCTCTAGCCCATGTCCATACACTGTTTGACTTCAGTATTGTCAAGTTTTTCACGTGCATTTTTAGGGCTTGCAGGGGCTTTCCAATCAAAAATAAGACGCGGTTTTCTCCCAAAGAGTAATTCGAAAGGAGAAGTATTAATACTATCATGATGGAGAGCAAGTTGTGCAACGTCCATTAGTGGCAGGAGTAGACCCAGTTATCTTGAAAATGATTTACAAATGGTCTAAGACGTAAATCAAGATATTGATTCATGATTTCAGTCTGGCCATCGGTTTCGGGATGGTAAGCTGTTGACAACTTTCTATCCACTTGCAAGAGTTGGCATAAGCAGCTCCAAAAATAGGAGGTGGATTGAGCGCCACAGTCAGAAACGACACTTTCAGGAACCCCCAAGTGTCGAAAGCAATGGGTAAAATATATTTCCGCCAAATTTTTTGCATTAACGGTCTTTTTGCAAGGAATGGTAATAGCTTTTTTACTTAGGCGATCTATAAATACAACGACCATGTTAAAATCTTCGTTGTCTTCTGGCATTTCTTTAAAATCTAAGCAAATATGTTGCCATGGATATACGGGAATTGGGAGTGGGTGCAAGAGTCCTGGAGTTTTATCATGGTTGACGTGAGCCCTTCTACAAACGTGACAGTTGTTTATGAACTTTTGAATAAATTTACTCATATTAGGCCAATAGTATCGTGCAGTAAGCAAACACAAAGTCTTTTTGCAGCCAGGATGCGCTGTAGATGGTTAGTCGTGAGCTTCTTTCACCAACGCAGTACGGATGTCATCCTTATCAGGAACTACTAAACGCTCATTATCAGATAACAGTAATCCATCTTTAAGCTGGAATTTACTATCTGATTTCTCACGAGCATATTGTCGTTGTTTTTCCCTGAAAAGGGTCACATCGGTTTAAGGTTATTACTTTTTCAACAATTTCAAATAATTCCATAAAATTTAAATCTAAATCGACTCTCAGATTTTCAAATTGATCTTCTTTCAATAAGGTCCGTTGTCTTACAATTGCCTTTTCCTTATCTTGTCGCTCAATATCCTGGTATCGCCGGGTTAGAGTATCTGGCTACAATGTTAGATTTCCCTAAGCGGTATTTAATAATGAAATCATAATTTGCAAGGAATTCTGCCCAGCGAGCTTGATGAGCGTTCAGTGATTTTGATGACATGAAATATTCAAAGGCCTTATGGTCGGTATATACTTCGATTTTAGATGGAGAACTCTGAAGTTCCGCTCTCCAGTAACCAAAGGCACGTATTATAGCTAGTAGCTCCTTGTCATGGATTTCATAATTAAGTTCCGCTGGTGCCATTGTCTTTGAAAAGAAGGCAACGGGGTGCCATTGGTTATCATCGCTCATCTGAGAAAACACGGCTGCTATAACTCCATCGGATGCATTGGTTTCAATTCGTGATTGTCGTGTAGGATTATAGTGAGCTAAAACTGAGGCTGTTGTAAGTTTTAATTTCAACTTATTGAAAGTTTCAAGGCATTCCTTTGTGAAAGTAAAATCTTTATTTTTTTGTTAAATTATCAAGTGGCTTAGAAGTAACTCCATAATTATGGATGAATCGTTGATAGAAGTTACAAAAACCTAAAAAGGATTGAACTGCTTTTGCAGTTGTAGGTGGTTCCCATTGCATAATAGCTGATATCTTCGTAGGATCTACACGTATTCCTTCGGTACTTATAACAAAGCCCAAATAACGAGTTTGATTAACATTGAATTCGCATTTTTTTAATATCAGCTTGTAGACCGGCATTTTGCAAACGATTAAGAACCATTTTGAGTTGACTTTCATGCATCGAGATATCTTCCGAGTAGATGAGTAGTTCATCTAAGTAAACTGTGCAAAATACATCAAGATACTCAAAAAGAATATCGTTCATGTATCGCTGGAAGGTTGCAGGTCCGTTGGTAAGGCCAAATGGCAAGACCTTATATTTATACGATCCATATCGAGTTCAGAACATGGTAAGCTCCTCAGAGTCAGGATCCATGCGAATTCTATGAAAAGCCTGCCGAATATCTAGTTTAGTTAAAATTTTTGCACTACTAAGACGCGTAAATGTCTCGTCGGTAAGTGGGAGAGGGTAACGATCTTTTTTTGTCAATAAGTTAAGTTTCCAATAATCTACGCAGAATCGTAAACTACCATTTGGCTTTTTAACAAATAGCACAGGAGAAGAGTATGGTGCTTAGCTTGGTTCAATCCATCCTTTTTTAGGTTATCAATTAAGTATTGTTTTACTTTCTGAAGTTCTTCAATAGACTGACTGTATAGAGGAACGTAAGTCATATCAGAACTATGATCACAAGGACAATGAGGAGAAAGGATATCGGAAGCTTCCTTAGAGAAAACATCAAGAAAGGTATGATAATTCGATGGCAATTGTGAAAGTGAGCTCTTCATTTTTTCTATACTAAAGGAAGCATTCTCAAGAGATTTTAAGCCGTTGACTTCTGAGTTTATTAAGGCAGGCTTACTGTATCGCGTCAAGACATGTACTGCTACCTTTTTGGTAGACTTTTGTTTATTTTCCCCAAATTTTCCGCTAGATAATGTAGCATTATCACGTAGATTAGCATCTATTTGGTGTTCTAATTTAGGAAGGGGCTGTCTGAGTAGATCGCGATGTACAATAATTTCTTTATGAATAGAGGCAACCATCTTTGGTGGTGATCTCCACCATAGCTTTTGTTGACGAAGGTCAGGCAGGACATCAAAATGAGCCATCTAGGCGTCACATAGGATAGCGTCTTGATTTCCTAGATCAAGAATCAAGAAAGGTATTTGAGTGAGTGTATAACCATCAATAATCATTGTAGCTACGACAAAATGGGTAATAATACGGCCAGCAACCCCGTTGTAACCTTTTGGGGTAATGGGTTTTGGAAGAGCTATAGGAATGATACCTAACCTAGAACAAATATTTGTGGCGATACCACGATTAAGAAAACAAAAACCATGAGCTCCTGAGTCAGGTAGGGCAAGAATTGATACTGAAATTCCATTTTTAGTTAATCTACATGGAATACGAAATACCTGGCCACTTCCCATCAGACGACTGTAATCAATCTGAAGTAACTCAACTTTATACCCTAGAGAAGAAATCTGCTCTAGGGTTCTTCGTTTTCCGATTCTTCAATTAAAGAGAGCTCATCATTACCTTCAACTTGGCATATTTCAATATCGTTAGTGTTTTTGTTCTGAATTTGCTGGATTTGACAAGAGGGCTGTCATTTTCTTTCTTGAAATGAGGAAGTAATGAGGTCTGGCGGAGAAATGGTGGCGCCGTGATTGCTGGAGGTGTAGAACTTGAGTATCCACTAACAAATTTGGTTTGTTTCCGACTACGATATTCTCGATTAATACGGAGTTCATTGTCCAAATAGTGAAATCTTTTAAGTGCTGTTGAATAGTCTGGGTTAGTTGCCATGAATTTAATAGCGAGTTGATGTAGATACGGGCGTAACTTTCGGAACATGTCACGCAATTTTTCAGACTGGTCAATGCGAGCTCTACTGGCCAAAGTAGAAAAACGACTGTAAAATTGGTTGAATGTCTCATAAACAGACATCCGACATCTACCATACTCAATTCTAGCAGTCTCACGTTCATTAGGGTCCTTAAAGAAACCCTCGAGCCAATCGAACATTTCCTCTTCGTGCATGAAAGTTTAGGGATGGTCTGACTTCATTCTCTCAATCAAATGAGCCATAGCAGTCCCAGTAGTCTAGGCAAAAACATGATCTAGAATAGAAACTTGATCTTGGAAACAATGTTGGTATGTATGCAAATGGCCATTCGATTTGAGAGATGTTTCTTCTCTCGAACTCACGCATCGTCAGTCCTGCTTTGTGGGGAGGAGCGTTGTCCTGCATCACGAATATCCCAGGCTCCTGTGAGACCACGCTATCAATTAGACGGACTATCCTCTCAGAGTAGCCGGGTGCAGTAATAGAACCCCATTCCTTCTCCCAGAACAAGAAAGGCCCCTTTTGCCGTCCAAAAAATGAGCCCCCAGAACATCCGACCAACTTTCTTCCGAGTCTTTGGTGAGACATACGTACTGTGGTATGACTAAGACAAATGAATGAAATAGATGGAGTCCACGAAGCGAAATATCTCAATGTGTATTAAGTGATGATTTTGATAGTTGTAAAAACAGTGACGATTTTGAGAGAGGAGTGTCGGGGAAAGCGAGGCGGGATCTGGCTTGGTGAAAATGCATAGATTTGAATGCCTCAGGCTCCTAAATGTAAGACTTTTAAGTTAGTTGGGGTAATGTCGATCATATGTAATATACCTTGCCAAATACCCAGTATAATTTCAGAAACGAGAAATGATGTGCAAAATAACGATTCACGTTCAATATCCTGCAACGAGAGTATAGATTAGCAATTACCTAAAATTTCAGTATTCTATGTATAGTAATTCTCCCGTTTGACAAGCACTGAATCAAATTTTCCAGCTTTTGTAAGATTTTTTTTTGTAAATCAGCAAACGAAAGAAAGCACAAGCCAGATAGATGCCTGGCTCTACTGCGAGGCTAAAATCTACTTAGGTCTAAGGGAGAAAATCTACTTTGATTTAGCAAGACCCTTTTTTTGTTCCCATTTTTCTTGATATTATCTCGAAGAGCTATGTGAATCAATCTATCAAATATTAAATAAAAAAAAATGAAAAAATCATAAAATGACTTTCCTTTCTTGCGAGATGAACCATAAATCTCTAGCTAGCAGATCAAAAACGCATTTGTAAAAAAAGATAGCCCCCCACCCACTAAACTGACTTTTGAACCGAAATCCTCATATTAACGTTTTTTTTCTGCTTCTATAACTTATTATTCACCTCAATAATAGTACAATACTGAATGTAATGAGAATCCAAGTTATTTTCAGTTCAAAGCATTCCTATAAGAAAATAGTAGCTTTCTTTTCAAAATCTAGCTATATTTACCCCGAGATCTTCATATAGATTTTGAAAAATTAATTTATCTCAATGCTCAGCAATGGTGAGAAGGAGATGTTCTAACAAAAATTTCACATCTTTCTTTTCAATGGGGAAGAAAGAATCGTGCATTTGATTTTATTCGTTTTATCCCTTTTTCAAAAAAGTGCAGCGGGAAAAAAATAGAGCAAGCTAGTATTGATTTGGTGTTAATCTAGGAATCATATACTTCCAGAGTTCTTGGCCAGAAAAAAAGATTTTTCCATTTAAAATACGCCCGCACGTTTTATCATCATCATCATCATCATCATTATTATCCAGATAACATCATTTTTAGATTGGTAGTAATCTTGATAAAATATTCAAGTGGTCTAACAGAACCTACTTTTTCAATGCTAAGATATTTTCTGATTGGCTTTGTGCTGAAGACGCCTCAGGGCCTCACGATGGGCATCTAACATTTCTTGACTTCTCATCATATCATTCCAGGCTACTTCTCTCGCATCTTTCTTGCGTTCTTCCGCAAGTCGTTTCATTTCATCTAGTTTTTGACTTTCTCGCAGCATATTACGTTGTTGTTCAATACGATCTTGTGGTGGTAAGGAAGCTTGAAGATCCTGTCTTACTGAAGCCCGCCACCATGCCAATTGTTGTTGACGTGTTTGAGAACTTGGCAAACTTGACATCCGTCGTAACTGGGCTGTATTATATGTCATTGAATGAGATGCTTGATTAGAATTGGCAGCTGCAGCTACAGAAGCCTGTCGAATTAAATCGCGCCGCTGCGAAAGCGACATCATCTCATCATCCTCAAGTAGGAGAGGACAGTTATAAGTACTACCTGTCTCACTGCTACCAGCTTGAGATATAGCTGCAGAGTTAGGATCAAGCATAGAGACGCCTGATAATCTCTTATACAAGCCCTTATTTCTAGCGATAGAACTTCTATGGTTGATTAGAGCAGAATTTCTTACCCTTACACTATTAAGTTGCGCCTGTGGTAATATATTATTGCCTTTTGAACTTTCCATCAAAGTAGATCTCGAATCAGTAGGATGTTCAAATCTTAAATTATTGTGAGCAGATGGGGCCATAGATAAGTGGTTTACTCGATTGGAAGGGACTAATGAGTGTTGTGACACCAAACTACCCTGGGAATTGTTGGTGATTATTTTATCTCTTGACTGATAATTTTGATCACTATTTATATTTGATTCTGAAGTCATTATTCCTGATTGACGATAAAATTGGTTCGAAGAACTATGTGATGGTGGAGGACATGGGTTTTCTGGGGTTTGCTGAAGCTCTTGAATTCTGACAGGGACTGGTTTTTCAACGTTTTCACATTCCGAATGAGAGGAGACATCGCATTTTTCCAAGTCCTCAATTTCTGGCTTCTCGGCATACTCCAAGTGCTTTGCCCATTCATTAGTTCGATAAGACATGAAAATTTTTGACACATGGGAAGGCAAAGTATCTTTAGTAATCTTTTTTTTTATCTGTGAGTTAGTAGATGAAGATCTTGATCTCGAGCTTTTTTGATGATTCTGGGGGGAGTTTTTGGGGAGCTGCGAATTGATCTTTACTTTTTCATCGATTATTGATGGTGGCGAGGAACTTGGGCTTGAAGGATCCTCGACTCTTTCTTGTCCTTCTATGGTTTTTGATATTGAGGATCGTGGGCTTAGAGGTTTTTCAACGTTCACTTTTAGTTTTGATCGATTTTCACTATCAACTAAATCATTTTGTTCTTTGATCTCGAGTTCCGGTGCTTCTTTGGAGAAAGGATTTTCGGATTTAAGACTTGATGGCGAAAGTGAATTTTTCGTAGCTTCTGCAGACGCTATTGAAAGTTTTCTGGGCATAGAAGAGTCAGGTGATGGTAGTATATCTTCTTCGGAATTGGAATCGACACTCGGTTTAGCTTCAAGTTCTAGATCACAATTCACGGAAAGATCTATTGACCTTGAAGCAGTAGTTGAGTCTCTGAAATTTTTCGGCTGAGAGTTCGATGTTATCAGTTGTTGTTCAGGAAGTTGTATTTTATCATCTAAAATCTCATCGCCTATTGTTGCCTGAGTACCTATGGATGACCGATCATTGTCAAAAGAATTGAAAGTTTCGGGGATTTTAAAAGGTAAGGCCACAATGACTGGGACTGGAGAAACTGCTGACGTTGGTACTTTCTTTAATGAGATACTTGAGGAGTCTAAGGTCTGTTTCTCTAACCTTGCCTGATCATCAGGTTGACCCATTACTTCCGTCTCTGGATCTGTATATTTTATTTTTTCATTCACGTGATCACGATTTTCGTCGATATCCTGTGCCACACGAACTATTATGGTACCACGATTAGTAGCCTCTAAACCTTTATGTATTGATAAAAATTCCTTATCGGAATCTATAGATTGCGATGGAACAGCTGCCATCTTTATAGATTCAGTCTGTTGGATCATTGAACGGGTAGTTATAGACTCAGTCGGCAAAGAATGATTCTTATCTTCATCGCGAAACACTTCTTCCCATTGGTCTTTTTCTTTTGCAGTCTGTTCTACAATTTTTTTTCCGATATTATCTTCCTCTTCTTCTATTTTTCGGCTCACAATAAGTCCTTCATCTAATTTCTTTTTACGGCGCTCCTGAACGATCTTCCAGAGCTTCATCTGAGAAATTATACCTGCTACGGAGATGACAAGGATAGAAGCAATTTCTACTCTCATCCCACGAGTTAATGGGTATGAGGTATCATCAAATGGAAACAAGTTTGGATTTAGGGCCCACAAATATGCCCAAAATTCTTTAAGGCCAGCTCTGCTAAAGCAATCTATACCCAATATAATTGATGTTGCCCCCCAAATGATATGAAAAATATATGGGCATAAGATCTTGTGTACTTGCTAAATGACGTTGCGAAGCTTCCGATAGAAATGATAGTAATTAATGCAATCATGCTGTTCCCAGAAAGAAGGCCGTTCGGACGTAAAACCAAAAGCCACATGCTTAAGGAAAATCCACCCTGCGTTAATAGATTAGCTTAAACAGCGAAAAATATTTCAAATAGCCCAAGGGTAATGCTTAGCTCTGACATGTGAAATAGGATTTAATCAAAGTACTAACCAGCAAACAGCACAGCCCTTCAGTAATCTCAGAGAAAAGTATCGATGCTGCTCCAAGAATTGCGCCTGTCGCAATTACAGCTACTACGTATGCAGCTTGAGTAGCATTAGAAATAGGAAGATTCATAACATAGAGTATTAAAACTGTAGTTGCTACACCAGCTAGATATGCCGAAGATAAATAAATCTGAAGCCATCTGTTTTTAATACCCGTCATGCCATAGACGATGCCACTTGTAATTAGAATGATACCAGCACTGCAAAGCCGGGGGTGATTCGAGCCCTGATAGGAAGATCACTGGAGGTTAGATCATTGTCTGCATTAACATTAGTTTCAAAATAAAAACTTAGAGCTGCCTACGTACAGCTACTCCTCGATGAATTGGAGTTCGCAGGCGAAGTCGAGATGCCATTCATCGCAGAGTTCACTGCAGATGGAGATAGTTTTGGGGTAGGGATGGCATTTGGTCCATATTCGAAGATGCATAACTTGTCTCATCTCTGCCCGTACTAGTCGCTATCGAAGGTGTAAATGTCGCTCTCTCAGGATCCAGGGGGGACGGAGGAGCGATGGTCAATGAGGGAGCGTCTTGCCGTCGATAAATTTGTCTCCTCAGTGGATCTGTGGATGCAAGCTGGACAAACAGACATACTAAATGGAATGCAATCATTTTATATGGCGACCGAAGACCCATCTTGCGGGTAGGTCTTAACGCAAGTAAAAGCGTTCGTTCACTGATAGCGACGACTTGTAAGGACCTACAGACGGTTGACACATAAGGAAGACTATGGATGGAGATATGGTTTCTTACGGGAAGCCCTGGCTAGAATTGACTAGCTGCCCTGAGAGTGCACCCATGACGAGATTGAAGTCAAGTCGGGCCCTGACAAAATGAAACTAAAACAGGAAAAAGAGAGACAAGGCAGAGCTGGGCAAGAGGAATGGAGAGGAGTAGATTAGACTGGACTGGACTGATTGATTGATTGATTCATTGATTGACTGCGAAGTAGAGAGAGATACAAGTTAAATTCCACGCAACTAAACTTAACTTTTCCATAGACCAAGCCGCCATGCATGCATGCATACGTCTATTTCTACATACAGATGGAGGGCGTGTCTTGAAAGTCAATCTCCTCCCTCTCTCGGCCGTGCTGCTATTTGTCTGCTATTTGTCTACTGCTGGCTTGCTTAACTCCAGAGACTTTCTTAGAAGATGGTGGGTGGCTTGGAAGGGCAAGTGGCAGAATGCACATGGTCAGAAAAGTAACAAACGGTGGTATGTACGTGTTGATGATCCATCATGATGCTTGCATGCCATTCTTAGAGGGAAAAGCAGATAGCAGTCGCAATAGCTGTAGCTGTTGCTGTTTCCAGCAGTTCTCCTTCTGACTGACTAACAAAAATACAGACGGACAGGGTAAAGCTTCACTAAGATGAGTTCGTGCACGTTTCTCAAACTCAATCTGGTGAAACTAAACGGCCCCCATGTCGTCGTGCCCACTGAAATAGATGTTACAATAGACTAGGGCCAGTCATCCAATCAGCTTTGACCTCTGAATGCAGCAAAGCTCGGACTTTTCCCTTAAGAGTCGTCCGGAATTGACGTGCGAAGCGAGCAAGCCAGCTAGTTAGTCAGGACAGGGGCTTATCGATAAGATCGCATATAGACTAGCTGCTTGCTTCACCGTTGGCCCTGCTGCTGCTGCTGCTGCTGTTTCCCGCAGCCAGCCAGATGCATGCAGATGCTATTTGAAGGAGGTTTGATGCTTTTTTTGTTTTTCTATCGGATCATCATCATCATTATTTTAATCTCCCTCTACCTCATCAACTAAGTATTTCTTCCTTGATGGGGACATCGTTGAAAAATCCCAGATCTCCTACCTCCATGCACCTTGGAACTGTAGAAATTGGCTGTGCCGTGCGTCCATCCTCTTCTGCTGAGAACGAGTGAGAGAACTTGACTTTCATGAGCTGGCGACTCAAAGCATGAAAAATGAATGATCTTATTTGCCCGAAATAGTTAGTGCTCATGTAAACCTACCTCGCTAGAGTCTCCAATGGATCGCAACGTCTGGCACACTAAAAAAAACCGTTCTCTCTGCGCATATCCACGTCACAAGCAGTCAAGCACAGGAAGTACAATCACAGCCAAGGCCAGCTAGCTAATTCATGATTGAGCAGGTTACAAGTCAATGCCGCTTTCTCGCTCGCTCTCTCTCTCTCTCTCTTTTTCATGGGCGAAGTTCCTGAAAACTTTCATCGATGAATCTCATGAAAACTCGAACGTCCGAACAGAATGGCAGCTTGATTACCCTAAGAAGAGTGGCGTAGGAAGATCGTAATATGAGTACTGAATCTTCTGTGTACATGCACTGTAGGTTTCGGATGCAGCATCATATAATCCGCCTTCATAATTAATCCCCGATCAATCTGACGCGGAGTTTGACCATGAAAGGTATCGGGATATCGTAGTTTTATTGCCGGAAGCTTACCACGAAATAGAAGTCTGCAAACAATTAGAGATAGGATTGCAGCTGCTCTTTTTCACATTGATTAATTGAACCATGCAATTTACTTTGGCACAATAACGAGTTTAAGACATGTCATTCAAGTCATGATAAAAAATATGGTATGGCAATTTTAGCCTGAATACTAAAGATCGATGGAAGATGCACAAATATAAGGGGCTGTCTTGTCAACTTTCCAAAGTTACATTTCATTGGATATCACATAATTAATTGATAGAGCTTCAAAAAATGGCTTGGGGAAATGGGTTTTGATCCAATCAGTCTTCGCTCCGCATATAAATTGGAGATCCTTAATTTGAGCCCCAAAAATAAGTATCAGGAAGATGAGAGACAAACGGCTGCAAGCGATGGATCGTTATTTGACAAAGTCGATAAGCGATTCTTTTCCGCTGCACGCGGAGAGAACATGTTGGGTGCCACCGCTCTGTCCCAATACCAAACAAAACCTTTTCTCAATTCTTTCTTCCATATCGTTTTCCGTATTAGTCTCAGCGCAAACGAACATACTATTTATTGTTAGTGCTAAGCAAACCCCAAACTTACGAAGTTTTGTGGGCAAACTGTCAAACATTACATCAAGACTAGTTATTGTTTGTAAAGCCCAAAGTGGGTATCAGCTACTATAAATAATTGTCCTTGATAGTTCTGATTGGTAATAAAGCAGCAATTCAGCGTGGAATATCCCTGCTATAATCAATTATCCCCATTTAAGACTAGCTTAGAGACCCACTTTAAAAACCCCTACACTTAACTGGAATCGACATGGATATTTTTCAAAGAATTGAGGACGGGCTTTGATTGAGTTTTTGAGCTTTAATAATCCGCTTTTTTTCACTATGAGCCCTATTTTACTGTTACATAAATATGTATGATTTAAAGGCTAAAGGGTTCGTTCAAGCCTATCACCATGCACATCTAGAGCTTTGTTTACCTGTATTCACAGATTGGATGTGAAATCCATAACCAGCCTGTCATTGGCCATCTTGGTCAATCAGTGCAACTCTCTAAATTCGCGTAATTATTTTTCTTTTTTTAAAACGTCGTTATAGAGTTTACGACTATCATGGACAAGATTTAGGTTAATTGGACACTCGCATTCGAACAACATTTGCAAAAACCACTACGAAAAATGAAATTACCTTGTGTACTTTCTCTTGCGTGAATATGCATTAAAGGGAAAATTTCTCCAAAAATCATTAAATGTTCATTTATTCCCCATATAAGGTTGGTAGAATATTTGTTTTGACACATGGGATCTTCGGTCTCAAGAAAGTTTAAGGGCTACCCAACTAATGCTCTGAAGGCAAGCTGGCATACCACCACACAATCCGACTAATTACTGCTTATCGCTCGATATAAAATTCTATAAACATTTCGAAAACTCGTATATTTCACTTTGATACTAGCAAATATAAGCATTTACTCTCAAAGAACGAGCTCTACCGAAACGAAAGTTATATTTAAAGAGAAAGAGTATTGAACTACTTTCCGAGGCCTGTAGTTAAGCATAATATTTACTAGAGGTAGCGAGAGGCAGCTAGATTACGCAAGTCCAGCATTGAAAATCATTGTAGAGCTTCTGTATCAGCTTGATACCTTTTTATGATATGGAAATCATGTTGAGATATAGCGGTGAAGTATAGTTACCCCCTGCCCCCCTCCTGTAAGAGGCAGCCCCCTTTTTCACTTTCTCTAATCCCAAAGGGGCAACACAATGAAAGTGCATTTGATATGCGTTTTTCTGAGGTCTATTCAGTGTACATTAGCGATAAAAATATTGAATTAATGGCTGATATTTAAGAATGATTCAATGTAGAGAGAGAATAAGTTCAATGTTTCGTTTCCGAGGAAATCATCTAAAGCTAATTTTTAGACTAGCCTTGAACCAAAAACAACTACACATCTTAACCTTGACAACAACACAATTAGGTTTTAGGCATGTCGTTGTCAAAGAGGGAGAGAATTAGAGAAGAGAGTGGGAGACATGAAAACTCACTCATTGTACCCAGAAATAGGAAGTAGAAAAAAAACGGATTACGTGATATAATTTCAGCGTAACCAAAGCCAGCCACGTTATTCAGAATGCGGCTGATCCCGCTGCCACCAAAATAAACTTACATGCCGCCACATGAAGTTTGATCTGAAAGCAATTCGCAATCACGTCAATAACAGGGATTTTTTTTTCCTTTTTTCTTTCTTTTTTCAGTTACATGCAACAAACAAAGCACGCGAAATAGCTTAATCAACCTTTTATCTTGATTGAAAACAGAATCAGCAAAGGAATGACACATAGTATTATAATTGTACTAATGTGTAGTGAGTGCATGTAGAAGCGAGCATGGCATCTTCTTTTGGGGGGATCTTCGCGTTTAAGAAGTTCGGACTTACTTTGGCATGGAGATTGTTTGTTCTATCTGGTTAGGAGATTAGTTGACTTACTGGGCACTTACCTCCTAGATCTAGCCTTTGAGCATTGATTGATCCTCACATCTTGACATACAACAACAATGGGGCCTCTCAGATGTAGATTTTTGCAAAAATGAAATTCACGTAAGGATTATTATTGAGCAAAAACCACACCAAAATTTTCAGATTTATAACTTCTCCAGATGATTATTTCCACAATTTCATCAAAATTTGTTCAATTTAATTTCTTAAATTTTAGAAAACTTTCGTATTTATAAATATTTCATGTTCTCGATTTTTCAGGATATGAAAATGATGAAAAATGGTATTCACAGGCCTATAAAATTATTGATACAATTTTAAAAAACACCTTCCTTTCTCTATCCCGTCATAGCTCTCCATACTCTCCTTTTTTCGCTGAGAAAATTCTTTAAAATTAAAATCTGGTGCCAAAATTATAATTTAAATATTCAAATACGAGTTCCCATAGTTGCTCGGTGTCCAAGTAGCTGGACAGAATCTAGTACTTAAATAAGGATATACTCAGTTGAATGTGACGTTGTGCTTCAGAGTAGATGATGATGGAAACCTGGTGTTTTTTCAAATCCTGAGCAATTTGTTCTCGTTCTATTATCTTCAATCTTTATTGCTTAGGATTTAAAGTCTAAATCTGACTGAGCCTCCTTTGTACTGAGAAAAAAATAATTAAGGAAAACAGTGAAACCCAATGGTCGGAGCCTCAAGCCCGCCCATTAATTGAACATCTAACATCTTCTTTCTGTGCGTCCGCCACGCCCTCTTGCTTTGCTTGTTGATTTTATTTATTATATAATCATGTAATATTCTAGGTCGGATTACATATTTTATATAGGAAGGAAAGGTATATTTGGCCCGCATCCTGTTTCTTCTATCCCCAGTAATTCTGACATCAAACCTTCTGGTCAGCGGAAATCATCAGAACAAACAAACAGGCTAACAATTCGCGTTGTGACGATAAATATACCGCAAATAGAATGTGAGTTATTTAATCTTGCTTTAACTGCTTTCTATTGTTGTTGTTATTATTATTATTACTATTATTATTATATCATTGTGATTATAATCATTATTATCCTTATTAAGTTTGTACCTATGAAAGAATGAGAGATACATAGGCGCCCTTTAACTACGGGGGCAAGTGCATACATAATCTATGCCTTCTTTACAACTTCAGCAGCAATATCTGCGCAAGTTATCAAATGAAAACATGCGAAAAGATGACCGCTGGCAGGGTAAAATAAAAATCTCCAAAAACTATTACTCATTATGGGGCTCCCTCCCTCCCCAAAGACCGTCCAGCCCGTCGCACTAGAACTTCGTATGCCCGAAAGTTTTTTCTCTCATTAATGTCTCTGGATGAATAGAAGCTTATAAGAGGGAGGGGATAGCATAAAAGAGCTATGAGCAAAAATTGGTTATCTTAAACAAGCTTTTGCAGGATGTTTGATCATATTAGGTGCTCATTTCCTTTATCGCAAGTTTTGAACTGAAAAATACCCCTGAAAACATTTTGGTAAAATTGTAACATTGAAATATTGGAAGCGTGGGTCCGATGGTGTAGTGGTTTACCATCCGAGCTAGCCGTCTGACTAGTATAGTGTGGTATCTGATTAGTAAGACTGTTCATGTGATCTTGTCACGTTCTCACGTGTAGATTTAAGGTTTTAAGTGGTTCTCTTCAGAAATGGGAGACACAACGAATCAAAAAAAAAATAAGATATTTGAATACACCTTAATTAAATATAAACTTTCAACAAGCTCTTTATTATTTACACATCAATCTACGCTCCTGTTCGCTCATTTGAGCTACGGCGAGTGTTGACGTTGATGTCGACATGTCGCCCCCCGCGACGCCAATGCGTGCGCCGCTTTCCCCTTCACCATTAATAACCACCCATCCACCTAGACCGCGGACGAAAAGATTCCTAAATACCAATTCCACAACATTTGCCTCTCAAAAGTCCGTGGATCTTTCTGAAGACCCATTCCATTCATCAACAAACAGTCAAGATTCTACCTCGGAAAGACAAGACACGCTAGCAGTATCCCCTGGGAATTACCTCACAAAGGCAACGGAAGAGGCGTGCAATGAAGCACGTAGAATTTATTTCAAACGGGAGAGTATTGCTAGGGAATACTCAAAGGCATTAGATGAGGTGAGCGGGCGCCTTCGTGAACTGGGTCTAGGAGACTTAACGAAAAGTGTAGAAGCTGAAATTGCTCTCATTTTACAGCAATTTGCTAAAGGAGAAAAGAGACTAGGAAGTTCACAGAGTGAATTTTATCTTATTTACGCTCAATTTATGAGGGCTAGTACTTCTGGGAATCCCACGGCGACACTACCTAAGAAACCCACAACTGCTCCCATTAAAGAGAAAATCCGAACCCAAAAACCGGACAATAGAATATTTATAAGACTGCTAGAAGAACATGCCAGCCGGTCTCACCACGTTTACGCAGTTAAAGCGGCTCTGACCAGCAGATTGAATCTTGAACATGGCTCACTTAAAACAGTACAGAAAGTAAATTCAGGCTTTGCTATCGTTCCAAATAACGACAAACAGGCAGAGGAATTGCTCAGCAAGGCAAATCTATTCACAAATACCATTGGGGGAACCGTCGAGAAAGGGGAAGAATGGCACACATATGTTGTAGAAAATGTCCCCCGAAGTCTAATGTCGCTTGACGGAAAGAGGTGGAATGTGACGGAAGAAAACGCTAGAGAGGAGATTCTGGCGGTAACTGGTACTATGCCAACAAAGGTAGCGTGGTCTCGCAAGACTCTAGACAACCCAGCGACGACAGGCACTATCGTTGCTTGTTTCAAAAATTCAACACCCCCTTTCAGACTTTTCTGCACTAGTTCTCTTGCTCGAAAAATTTTTAAGTCTCAAAAGGTTAGTCAATGCACAAAGTGCTTAGGCTTTCACGACTCCAGACTGTGCCATTCTGAACAGCGATGCAAGAATTGCGGTACAACAGGCCATGTTACATGCCAAGCGAAGCCTAGATGCTATAACTGCAAAGGCCCTCACGCCGCAGACGAGAAATACTGCCCAGCTCGCCCAACAATGAGGGGCGGGGCTTTAAGACACCTCACTCAGCTAGAGCTAAGAAGAATAAGACAGGCAGGACAAAGAGCCTGGCTCCTCCTTAATCCAACGGCAACCAATACAGAGAACCTCTCTGCTCAACCTCAATGCTAAGTACCGCGATTAATCGACAACGGAAATGCTTGAAAATCTTTCAGGCAAACGTGGCAAGAGGGCAAGCCAATCACGACCTTGCGCTAGCCCTGGCAAGTAGAGAATCAGTAGATATCATTTTACTACAAGAACCCTGGATTCTACTGAAAAAAGAGGAAAAATTCACAAAATATCACCCGGATTTCGAAATATTTAGCCCACTAGACACTTGGGATGTAAGGCCAAGGGTCATGACATACATTAGAAAAGGGCGAAACACACAATTACGTCCTTCAAACTCGGGTGATATTTTTTGGGTTATTATAATGGGAGTCACCCCACAAATTACTATAGTCAATATATACAGACCTCCACAAGGGACAGAAGGCGGGGCAGTTATATCGGCCCTCAGAAGATAGCAGGTGCCAAGGAACTGCCTCATAGCCGGGGATTTCAATACTAGACACCATCTATGGGATTCCCGGGCCCATAACTCGAAGAAAGCTGATGAACTTGTAGAATGGACTCAAGCTAAGGTACTTGGCCTTATTTCACCTATTGATAAAAGCACTCATGTTAGAGGAAGTACACTTGATCTTGCTTTCACTAATATCTTAGGCACGCAGTGCAACATTGAAGAGTGTCAAGGTTCCTAACTTGATCTGCATCATGATCCGCATCGGCTGACGGGCTGTATTAATTAAAGCTGAACAACCTGAGAGGCACATATACTTATGCAGATGAAATCGCTTTTCTCCGAACAGGCCAAACACTTTCACAGTGCACGGAAAAACTCTTTAAGGACTTAGAATCAGTTACAAAGTGGGGCAAAAATAATGCTATCTCATTCGACCCTGACAAAAGCGACTTGCAACATTTCACGCAAGCTCCTAAGCCTAAAGAATACCCAAATTTAAGCTACGATAATTGGAATATTTCTCCTAATCAGATAACAAGATGGCTAGGTATTTGGCTTGATAGGAAACTCACTTTTCTTACGCACGTCAGTAAATGGATAGCGAAAGCGTCAGCAGTAGCGAGTCATATAAAGAGACTTAATAATACACAGAGGGGCTCTCGATTGGACTTGGTTCGACAGGCAGTTAAAGCATGTGTCATCTCTACAGCCATGTTTGGAGCAGAGGTATGGTGGCCAGGGGATACTGTTATTTCATGGAATAAGGATAAATACAGGGAGCTGAAGCATAGGAGCGGCTCACACATAGCACTTCTGACTAAGACTATTAACCAAGGACTCAGAGCAATCTTACCTGTATATAAAACAATCCCATGCCAGCACTTTATCGGGAAGCTGGAATCCTTCCAGCCTCACTGCTACTCGAAGAAATTCGATTTCAACAAGCTTCGCGGATACAGACACTGGATGATAAACATCTCTTGAAGAAAAGAGCGTTTGGCAAAAGAGTCACGCAGCTCACAAAAACAGTCAAACTTCTCCCAGTTTCCGTAGACTCAAATAATATCTCTCTTGATAGTTTCGCCCCTACAATCGAGTTTAACACTGAAGAATCCCGATGTCACAGATTAGATAAGTAAAGCAATGAGCATTTAAATATAAAATGGTAGTTTATTTTCTTTCTATGAAGGGCAAATTAACTAAGTCTACGCTTTCTAATATACATCTAAACGTTCTATCTTTATCTAAAAATAAATAGTATGTTTCAAGTACCCGATAAAAATAGGGGATGCTAAATTTAGTAATACGCATTAAGGCTCAGGCAACATTCGGTTTATCAGCCGTTACACCCAGCCGTTACACCCGACATGATATACACTTGTATACCGATGGCTCCTACGCTCCAGATGGCAAAGCAGGAGGAGGTTACATAGCATATCGATAAAGCTCTAGGTGCCCTCACATCAGTGACAGTGATACTCCACCAACAAGTGACATTACCTCTTTACTAATTCGACAGCGACTCCTTCGACTTCTAGCGCTAACAAAAATGTTCGCCTTGTATCCATAGGTCTTGACTATCCAGACCACGAAGGAAACCTCTCAGATTGCGAACTCCCCTATGATGACCCCCCACACCAACCTGGAAAAATCGAAGAAGCTCTACTGAGCACTTCCGAGGCCGCTTCTCAAAGAATTCTTGCGGCACAAACGCTATTTTGCTCGATTTCCAACGTCCTAGACCTACAATGCCAATCCAACAACGAGCACATGCATGCTAACGACATCCGCGCTCTAAATGATCTGTGCGAAGAATTCAGAGCAGTCGCCAAGCGTCACTTTGAAGCATATGTAAGAGGTACTTCACCTTGTGCCAAAAACAAGGAGGACACCATGCCCACACAGAATAACTCATACCGGAAGGGTAACACTCCTTCAAGCTATGCCCAAGCGGCATCTCCAAACACACACCTACCTCATCGAGTCTCTACCAGTATATTTGATCGTAACAGAGTTGAATCCCGAAACTTCTTGTCAGATGATAGACTCTTCCTCCCTTCCCGAGGATGACCAGCTCCGAACTCTATCAGGCTATGCCTTACAATCACCCCTCAAGTCTAAACTGGGACCCGACGGCCACCTCCTCGCTAATACTCTCCCTACGAAGACAGGAAATTCAATAAGGCAAGCCGGAAAACATTCCGGTATCAAAACAATAAACGAAATGGGCATCAACACACTAAATGGCCAACCTATTGAAAGGGTATCGCCATGGAAATCATACCGAATTACAAACGTCCCCCGAAGATACGGTGTAACGGCTGAGGAGCCGATTGACCCTGTAGCCTAAACTGGTTAGCTTAGGTGTAATGATAAATATAGGAATGACGTAACTCTAAATATCAATATGGCGCAATTAGTTATTATACTACAGGAACGCCTTACGCGTAAAATAAGGCTCTAGAGTATATTTAGATAACGCGTAATAATATCTATATTTATGTTGAAGATGACGTTGGCAATGATAAGGATGATGATTACAACTATATTCTGGTATTGAATACGACGTCACCTAGCTTGAGCTTGAAAAGGACTACTGATTATTGATGTATAAATAAGACGCTGTAGGACTTAGAATATGCTCCTCATAGAAAGAAAATAAAATTACCATTACACATTAAATGCCTATTGCTTTACTTATGTAATCTGTGACATACGGCACCGCAAATGATAACCTAAATATATCACTAGAACCTGTCAAAACTTCAGCAATATCGGACGCAATTGCGACAGCAGTCGGTGTCCCCTCTACATTAGTGACACCATCGCGTGACAATAATGCTCACCCACCACATCCTGGATTGTCCGCTTCAAAGAAAATCACATCACTTTACCCCGACCGCTCTATCTCTTCGGCATCCGCACATCTTGGCGCATCCTACCTTCTCGCACCTCTGTGACCCAATTCACACGCTACTGGCTTTGGCACAACAACCGTGTCTGTTCTTCTCATCCCCGATGCCGGCTCTGCGGCTCCTCTCAACATAGTGAGCAAGACCACCAAAACCTTTGCGCTAGCCCCGTTGACCACACTTGCCCCCCAAAATGTATTCATTGTCATGGGCCATATCCAGCTGACTTTATAAAATGCGAACTTCGGCCCCACCCCTCTAATAAACATAAGACGAAATCTCAGATTGTGGCAATTCGACGTGTCTGCGCTGAAACACGTCTCCGCCAACAAACAAAAGAAGGTTGCCGCAAATCATCAACCATAGATAGCTCTGAGAGAAACAACCGATCACTAGCACCCCAAGAACCGCCTAGTAGGAACTCAACTGACAATACAAACTCAGCAATTCTGTCTCCAACCCCCAACCTTTTCGAAGTTTTAAACACACAAGATCTGCATAATAATCAACAAAGCTCCACATGAGCCGCACAATTTATCACAGAAAAAAAAAACAGAAATTTAAAAATTCTCTCCCTAAACGTTGGCCGCGGAGCATAAAATCATGAAATTGCAATTAACCAATACTTTTTCTCCTTTCTCCTCCATTGACATTATTCTCATACAGGAGCCCAACATATTCCACGACCGCACCAGACGCATAACAAAACGCCGCCCCAGCTATGAGACCTTCTCTCCCGCCGACGATTGGTCAAAATCACGGCCACGCGTAATATCATACGTCCTCAAAAAGTCAGGCTTACATCCCGAACAAATATACTCTACAGCCTCTGGGGACCTACTTCACTTACGTTTCATTCTACCCGATGGCCAAAAACTGAATACCCTTAATATTTACAATCCTCCAGGCCATAATACTGTGAATACACTACAGTTCATCCACCAGTTACCCGCTGGATACCTTAAAGAAAATTTGCTGCTTCAAGGAGACTTTAACCTCCACCATGTCATGTGGCAATCATCCTGGCCTAGAAGCCCTTCGCAAGGCGCAGACTCATTCGTTAACTGGACCGACATAAATAATTTTAACCTATTATCTCCGATCGACAACCCCACTCATAATAGGGGCAACGTCCTCGATTTAGCTTTCGGGCGTGATCCACAGTTCATCAATTCTATGTGCAACCTGGCCCCATGTTTAGACTCAACTTCAGACCACTATCCTCTACTCACCTCAATCATCTCAAAAAGGTCTAATAATTCAACGCGGAGACTCAGACCCATCACATTAGACCCTGAACTTCTCCAACGTCTACTCGCTTCCTCGATCGAATCTATTCCTCATCTTCCTAATTTTCCAGTCGCTGCCGATTTGGACAACTATGCAACGAAAATTACAAAAGCTATTCACATAGCTTACTCTGGTGCTGCAAAACGCTCTCTAGGCCACAACAAAGGAAACCCTTTGTGGGATGATTCTTGTAGACTTGCTCGCACTCGCTACAAAAATACATCTAGACTCACCATGAGCCCCGGGGAACAAAAAGAGGAAAAAAAAGAATATCGCAGAGTAATACGTAGGCTAAAGAATCTTTCTTCAAGGATAAGATATACATGGCTGCTACTAGCAAGAATATAATTGGTATAGTTAAATGGCACAAATCAAGAGGCACATATTGATCCCCTCCCCTCATTGACCCCCGCTTCCCAGAAAGCCCTCCCGCAACTTCGTCAACTGAAAAAAGCGAGGTCCTCATTCGTTACCTTCCGTCTAATCATTTGGAGATCGTGGAAATACCTATCGATGCTCCGGCTGTGCCATGTCGCTCGCTCCCTATCCCATCCATAAAAATTGAAGAAATCAGAAATTCTATTCTAAATGCTGGGAATACTGAATACTGCTCCTGTACCAGACGAAATCTCCACTACTGCTCTTAAGCTCGCATGGCCTTTAATTGAATCCTCTGTACATTCCCTATTTTATGCAAGCCTTTCTTCGGACTATCACCCTCGTTGCTTCAGACAGGCTAAAATAGTTATATTGCCTAAACCAAACAAAGCAGACCTCTCTTCACCCCGCTCATACCGATGATTGTACTTCTCGCGGTCTCAGGCAAAGGATCAAAACGCCTTCTAGCAAAGCGTATAGCTTGGCTTGCTATAAGAAATAAAGTAATCGCTAGGCAACAGTTTGGTGCTCTTCCAAATAGATCCGCAGTTGATCTCACAACTTGTCTCACTCACGATGTAGAGCGATCTTTGAACGAGGGTTTCACAGCAAGTATGCTCACCCTTGATATAAAAGGCGCCTTTGACTCTGTTCTCCCTGGTAGACTTATTCATCGTTTGAGGGAGCAAGGCTGGCCCAACCACTTAGTAGAATTGGTGAGCTCTTTTGTCACAGAGCGCAAAATACAGATCCATATAGATGGCGTGTCTGCACCCGAAAAAAAGATTATCTGTGGTCTTCCACAAGGATCCCCTATGTCCCCAATCCTGTTTATGTTCTACATCGCCCCATTTTTCAAGATAGGACGCACTTATAAAAAATTCGGCTACGCCGATAATATCACTATCCTTGCATCAAGCAACTCGCTTCAAAAAAATTGCATATCTTTGCAGGAATCACTCAAGGACGCCCTACAGTGGGGATAGAATGAAGGAAAAACTTTCGACCCAGAAAAGTCATAACTTCAACATTTTTCTCGCTACAGAGCTGACAAACCCTCACTTACAACTCCTAACGTATCCTACGAGCATATAACAGTGTCAGAAAACAACTCACGGCCTTATACCAGATGACTCGGAATTTATTTTGACAGAACTCTAAAATTCAAATGACATGTACGTTTACTCTCAATGAAAGCTCTAGAGGTAGCCCACGCCCTTCGTAGCCTCGTCAACACTATAACGGGTGCTTCCCCTTTCCTCCTACGTCAGGCAGTAATGACATGCGTCCTTCCCATTGCTCTATACGGTGCCGAAACCTGGTGGCCTGGCTGTTATAAAATTTCTCCCCTAGGTCGTCCGATTTCCAACCGCATCAAAGGACACTTCACCCTAATCCGAAAAGTAATCACAACATCTGCAAGTGCTATACTCCCAGCATACCGGACAACTCAAATAGCCGCCCTTTACCGAGAATCAGGCCTTCCCCCGAACTTGAACTAGACAAAAGATCTCGGCAAGCAGCCCTCCGAACTCTACGCTTAGACCCACGCCACCCCATCACTCGTAGGGCTGACTAGTTCAGACTGAATTGACGGAAATTTTCGCGCTTCTCAGGTGGATACTTAACCTCCCTAATACAGAACTTATCGACTCTCTTCTCTCTCCCCCTTGGGTAATAAAAGAAAATTACTTCAACAGTATTAGACGTATTACCAAACCTCCTGTTCCTATTCCAGCTGGCATCCCATTCCAGGACCTCATCGTCTACTCAGATGCAAACTGCGTGCAATCAGACATCCACACTCGCTTAGGAGGTGGCATTGCAATATATCAAGCTGGACGCCTTATTGACCGGAAGTGCATACCAATTAGCACCACTATGACTATTTTCGATGCTGAAGCGTATACTGCATTGGTCATTAGAAGAAGCGCTATCTCTTCCCTTGGCTCGCTTCGCGAATGACATTTGGTTGCTTTTAGATAATCAGGAAGTTGCTCGACTTCTTCTCAGTACACCAATTTGTTCCTTCCAAAAAAAACATTCATCACCTTCTCAGAAAAGGCATCTACCTGGCAGCTACGTAACCGACTTCCCCACACTTGTGCAGGACAGGTCAGATTTTATTGGATTCCAATTCACTCCTTCCAAGGCAATACTGAAGCTGATCAAGCCGCTAGAGAAACTAGAGACATGTTCCCCCATCTAAACACTGTCTTTACTCTACACTATACCAAAGAGTGGGTAAAAAATTTAGCTGGCGGCGCCAGAAAAGAATACTGGGTGCAACACGCACCTCAGGCTTATAGGTCCCTAGGTATTGACAGTTACACATCTTCTCCTCTAGAGCTTTCCCTCCCACGTCCTCTAATCGCACATATCTATGCTGCCCACTTTGGGCATGGAGACTTCGCCATTTTGAAGCGAGGCGCTATATGGAATAGGGATATTAATCCCGTGACATTTTGTCCCCTCAATCGAGAAATTATCTAAGAGCGGAGGCAAGGGCTCTACAAATATCATAATATCTATTGAGTCCACAACGCTGAGAATGATGAATTTAATACTAACAGAAACTCAACAGCCGATTTATTGAAAGGCTAAGACCCTGAGCTTTAATTTAATAAATGAAGGCGATAACTAGATTCATTAACAGCACTTTAATTGAGTAGGAGTTGATACCCGTACAGCAATGAGAGTCTGATGGGTTAGAGATTTTGAATTTTTTAGCTAGGTTATTGATGATTAAGCCTTACGTGGAAACTCTATTTTTCTTCATGGTGCGGGAGAGGTATCATCAGACACTCCAATTATGGCAGGAACAGCAGCGACATTAACCAATATCATAGTTATTAGATTTATCTTGCACTTATAAGTAATAGACCTATTGAGACAAGTTATTGAAGATTATTTTGTTTGATGTCTTTTTTCTTTATCAAAGAATATAAGGAATGCTATTTTTAGTACTCCTAGGCTCTAAAAATTGAAGGATCAAAGGCATATTCAATATTAGGCCATAGATATATAGTTATATCTAAATTCGTTATTTTTTGGAGCAAAAAAATACAGAACTGTAAACATAATGAGCCTTGAAATTTGGAATTTCCCTTCCGACTTTATTTCTAGTCGATCATTACCAGTTTGCTACAAGAATTCTATGATACAATTCTCAATTGTACAATATGATCGTATCTTACTATGAAATTTCAATCAATTTTTATCCTTATATACCTCGTAGCAGCATTATTCCAATTCTATTGGCACATACTGTACTCACAAAGCAGCATTTTTTAACCTTCCTTCGAAGACTTACAATTAGTAAACAGTTGAAAAGGAAATTGAAATCCTTAGTTTTCATTTCTCAACTTACACAAAATGTGAATGAATCAATTAAAAAAGATACTTAGTTTTTTCTTCCTTTCTAAAGGTGCCGAGTGCTAATTACCATTAATTATTAAATCCTTATTGATAGATATATTATTTGATCAATAAAGATCAAGTGGTATTCCACTAAGAGTTTTTTTGCATATTATATCAGATGAGATAATTCTTTGGAATTTATCTTTTGCGAAACCGCTGTCAAAATTTTCTGACGAGTACTTTAAGAGTGTTGGTTTTAATGGGGCTCCTAAGAAGCTCACTGTATATCACAGTAGTAAAAGGTTTCGAAGGTGATGTCTGGTGAGAGTTTGGAGCTCAACTTATTTGATACTATGATGTGAGTTCATTTTTCATATTGAAGATTCCAAAAAGAGACGTTTTTAGCAATAGAAATTTCTAATTATTGCTTTAATTCAAGTCTTTGAAGCATCGATAGAGTTATAGGCAGGGTTCTTGTTCTGAATGTTGTGATGATTTGAGAGGCTTTGAGTTCTCTACTACAGAGGATTAATTCTCAAACGACTTCTATTTATCCCTGGATTTCTTGTCGTCACCTAGAGCTGTTACAGATGACTTATTGATTGTACAAATTTTCTCCCTGCGCTCTAATCCAGATATGCTTCCAACGGCATATCCCTCCATAGTATCACCATTATCAAGCCAGCGCATGGGACTCAGTGGAAAATCTGTCCAACCCTTCTCCCAGGTAACTATTTCTTTTATTGCCTCATCAATTTGAGGTTTGTCGCCAGATTGGAAATTCAATTGCCCACCATATTTCTTGGGAATATTTTGCGGCTCAATAATTAGGGATAGTTTTTCTAGCATATCAGGGCCTCCAAGAATCAGAATTTTAGATGTAGTATTGGCATCAAACCACTTTTGGATCCAGCCCCAGACCATGGGAAAGAACGAAGGAGTGCCAATTATTATAATCCGATCTAAAGTCTCCGGATAGTGTGCAGAAGCCAGTGCAGATGCATCTAACATATGTTCCCTCAAATTCCAAAATTGTCTAAGGCCCACGCCAGATACATCTACAAGATTACAACATTGTGTTATTGGTGTGTCTTGATACTTTCGATTAGTAACTGCGGTACACAATGGCATAACAAACTTGACCATGTCTTCATACAAAGCAAAAAGGCGGGAAAACTTCGATATTTTGATACCCTCAACACTAACTTTAGACTTTGATTTTTTTGATAGGTCATCATAAGAAGCCATAGCATCAGGGCTCAATTGTTTGACATCATAAAGGAATATAGGAATTCCTCGACGGTCACAACGACCAGTCCATTGAGGGTAAAGAAATCGAGTTTCCTCAAAGAATTTAACATCCATACATTCATAGAGATTGTCAAGATCATTTTTTTTCCGCCAATCGACATTAGAAGCGAATTGGTCAACTGCAGAGGGGACATCAAAGCATCGGGCTCGTAGGAAACGCCTAAGAAAGTTAAGAATCAGTTGGTGCCAGGATGGATTAAGATGTGATTTACAGGAGAGTTGCATCATCATGAGATGCTGTAGTGGAATTGGAAGCAGGCGTGTAATAGCCTTTTTCGCTACAACAACGCTTGAATTCTTGTAGGATAATTTCTTGATCAGGCGATAGATGACCTATATGGCCGGATGGGTATCCTGACTCCGATTCCGTCCCATTAGTGTTAGTAAGTGACATTACGCTACAACAATCGGTGCAAAGCAAGATTGGAGATCGAGTCTAGGTACCACGAGTCCGATATGCCACCTGCCAGCCACTTTCGCTTAAATTCTGCAACTTGATGAATATGTCAATGATCGTCCGTTGTTCTCATATAAAACTAAAAAAAAGTCGGACCCAAGGATTGAATTTTGCAAGGGAGATCGAAGGCGCAAATAGTATCTTGACACTTGGCACCTACCGACCAGCACTAAGCCTCATTAAGAATCGAGAGCCTGACTAAGCGACTCACGAATCGGGGACTTATCGTGTTGAAATATTGAGCTAGAGATTTTCTCGTCTTCGTGTTCTGTTTTTGTTCTGTTTTTTTGCAATCGGATTTTTTTGTTAGCATTCTTTCTAGATCATAGGATTCTCGGAGGAGACGTTTAGGAGCGCTAAGTGAAGGTACGGGCTTGGGGTGAATTTATTTCCAAGTCCTTTTTGAAGATTCCATAGCTCAATACCTGCTGCCCATCCAGCTTGAATTTGAGTCTCCGAGAAAAGAATTTCTAGCTTCATGATTGCAAGACAAGATTATACGTTTTCTTAATGGTGTATCGTCACTAGTAGAAGCGATGTTATTCAGATTCACACGATATCGAGTTTTAGACGAAAAACGAGTTATATCTAAAGGCTGAAGTATATAAGATGTATGATGCGGTTCAAAGACAACGTGTACTCGATTTTGCTTGCACTCCCATAGGAAATCAATTTTATTATGATTTCCACGCTCATCAAGAAGTAATTGTTTCCATTGCGAAGGAACAAATGGTGTTGTCTCTTGAATAAATACGTCTTACAACCAATTTTTTCTGATCCCATTACTTGTCCATCCATTTAAAGATGTTGTTTATACATAACTAACAGTGTTTTCCTCAAACCATAAGTTTTGAAGGTTATCGCATTATAAATTACTAGTAGGCGTATCTTCCTTCTATTCATAGATATTGCTTCAATTACAGTAACCCGTTTACATGTTTGTGATACTTTCGTGTGCGCCTTCTTCATGGTGACTGGAGCTAGAACAGTTGAACGGACGCAAAGTGCCATTCTGTCTTCGTCTGCTTTCCAATTATCCTCTTATTAGATTTTGAAGCTTTTTTGACATCACTGAAGGTTTCATTGAGTTTTTCTGTCGCTTCAGATGTTTCACCTTCGACTCAAGCATTATCAAGAGTCGAGGTCATTGTTGTCCGTACCGATAGATTTTGATAAAGAAAACTCTTGGTCCACTGAAAAGTGAGAGATTTGTTATCTCCTTAGATTTGAAGTATCTTCATAGCTATTTCACAGACTTAAACATGCAAAGGTGGATCTTCATTGTTGCTAACTCACTTATCTAATCAACTAGATACTGTTCCCCAGCTGGTAATAAGTGCTATTGGTCTTTCTTGCATGTTGATGCAGGTTGACCCATCACACGACCTCTGAGCGTATTGTATTACTGCTATATTATGCTATTTTATCATATTGCAAGATATTTTGGCAGCAAGTTTGATCATAGTCTGTTGCTCGACATCTCTGACAAATTGATCTATCATGTCTAGCTTAAATGCAGACTGTATAGTGTCTTAAAATTGGCCGACTGCTCTCATTTGGAGGCAGAATTCAACCACTTTGAGCAACTCGTCATCTATTGTGCGCCCTAGAATGGATACGACTTTCATTTTCGGTATTTCGATGTTTTCGTCTTATAATAGGATCTAGTGTTTGAGAGTTGGGGATTATGTCAGGAGGCGGGCCTACAAAATGCCAGTGTGGGCGGAGGTCATTAATCATGAGGGCTGTAAAAAAACTCAACTAACATTGACATATTTCAAGAAATACAAAATTATACCTTTATTTTGAGAAATCCGCACAAGTCATATCCATCGACTTGAAAAATTTGCCGGTACAGAAGAAATTACTGCCGTCTCGAGTTTTCTGTTTATTATCTTGGGCGTATGCTAGCTGTTTGCGGGTTATATGAAGAGAATAGTGGGAAATTCTGCCTAAAAACTAGTGAAAAAATTGTCCTGAGAGACAGCTGGTCTACCTGTTAATACAATTGAACGTTTTGTATTGATATCGTTAATTTGATCTGATGTTGCTACTCGATAGATTGATTATTGATTTATCCAGGCATGTACAATACAATATTTCTGTATTTGGAAATTAGCCATTGGCCAAGCGCATAATTAACAGCAGCTTATTTAAGGAATTTTTTACTATGTCTTTATATTACTTCTGAGGATGACATTATTAGGAGAGTATGCTACTCTCCATTGTTACATTTGGACTTAGTCTTGAATTCCTCTACTCGATCCAAGTAATCCCTAGGAGTTTTCGAGTGGGCAACATTTGAAAAAAATCTTTCAAATTCTTCCAATCGCTTCACGGTTGCAAAATTTGCTTTGCATCTTACCATGAAATTTTTGCATAAATGCCAAAAAAATTATATGTTTCGTCCGTATTATTGAAGAATGCCGATCAATTGCGTTTATCAACGCCATTTCATAATCAGTCCCGATGACAGTATGACATGTGTAGTAGCGGCATACCAAACTTATTTGTTTTATAAATACAATTTAATAGCATAAGATCTAGATTTTGATTGAGAAGATATATAGATCGTGTATCTGCAATAAACAGATAATTTATGTGGCCTAAAATGTCCTTTCCGTATTCAAAATATACTTATCCTTTGGATTTTTTCGTGGCCAAGTAATTAGTAATTAATCAATGCCTCAGGAGGTCATCTTCCTCCGCGACTAGAACGCGAGATGTGGGCATATATAATACATACATCCTGATGACTTATTTCTAGGGCGAGATTGTACTGTTACAAAGTTGCAACCGTCCTAGATATAGGAGTGTCCATGTCATGATGGTTAATGAAAATAACCATTTCTTCGTTATTTATGCTATGCGATGATGCTCGGAGAATGCTGATGGAACATCAGCTTCATATGTGGCTTTCGCATATCTTTTTTACAGTTATGAGATGAGCAGTAGTGCAAAAATACTAATTCAAAGTAGGATGTAAATGTATGATTGAAAGTAAAATAAAAAATAGATCTTCGTTGTTTAAGCAACACAAAATTTTATACTTGTTTTGTAATTAATTAATGTCCACCGCCCGACGAATTCAGTACTCAAAGGCGGTGGGTGAAAGGTTAATTCCAGGAATGGGGAAGATCGTATATCATGGCTCATTAAGGTTCTACGTGGTAGGTGGCAGATGTGTCGGCGAGTGAAACCGATAGCCCCCTGCGTCGCCCCCTTTGGTGGATGTTTTCCCAAATCGTACGGCGGTAAGGCAAGCCTAATCTAAAATACCACAAAGTGAATATTATTTTGGGAAACATTCTTACCCCTGTTCCTTATTTTCTTACCCCACTACCCTTCCCTGTCGCTACTATGTCAACTCCAATCAGCACTAGAAAATTTGTGAACGAATGAAACCAACACTAAAGAATTTACATGGTCGGATGGTGGAGTAGTAGATCGTCCGGGCCCTTCTCCCAAGTAGAGTCTGGGTCGCATGGGCACCTTCCCCATTCGGCACAGGAGATGGTAGATGGATGGTTCAATTTTTCGCGCGGTGGATGTTTACAGAATGCTGGAGGCATGTCTGGATAATCCAGAGTTTGTAACTTCCCCGGATGGATGTTAACGGATGAGGTAGCCGATTGTGAAGGAAAAGCAGTTGTACTTCGTAATTGCGTTTACAAGTAGAATTTGAGGCATGAGTGTACCTAATGAAGAATTGAATCATCTAAAATGTTAAAGAACACTATCATTTTGTCATAGCCTTAAGGCTGCATACATATTAAACGAATTAAAATAATAAAGAAAGAAAGAATCCATAAAATCATTCAATCTAACTGTTCAAGCTATGTAAGATTTTAGTTCCAACCAATAACGAGAGTCATTCATTAATAATTTGGGATAAATGCAAAAACCTGCTAGACACAAATCCATATATACCATTTAAATATCCTCTGCCTCTACTACCACTGTCCCTGCTGTCGTTATGATCTCTCGTGATCGATGAGAAAAGGTGCGAAAATCGAGTTCGAGCTCTCTACAAATGCGGCATCTTCTTGGCCTCCTACTAGACTCTTACCCGAGGTTATAGCTGCGTGCTCAAAGGCAGAAAATGCCTTGTGGGTGTTGCTTGAATCGGTTTGCTGGCTTCATCCTCGCACCCGGACTCTGTTATCTCGATTTAGAGCTCCCAATAGCCGGCCCCTTAGTCTCAAAACTATAAGATCTTGAATACTAATTAATGTTGCTGAAAAGCTGTCACCATTACCTAGCTGCATCAGATTCCATAAACAAAGTCGTGCTGCAGCTTGCTGATGTGACGCCCAAGTTGATACAATCTGTTCAAGCTGGGTTGCATGCTTGGGTAGCAGAGATTCACTAAGATCCTCTACAGAGCTTTCGATATCATCCCCTAAAAAGTTTGAATTATGTCACTTACTACGAAATTTATCAATATTCAAAGGTATTTGGGACCGAAGAAAAATGTGGATCTTATGTTCGCAAGGAATGCCCCAAATCCGCTCAAGTCCTCTATAATACGGCTCCTGCTGTCTCTCAACATTATTTCTCTGGCTATTCTCTATTTCTAGCACGAATCTGGCAACTATACCCAAAATCTTATGTAGTATTCGACAAAAAAGATTGTGGTATATGTCAAGGTGAGAACGATTGCCTGTCTTCTGGCTTTGCATTTCAATTTTAGCCACTTGTCTTTCTTATCTGATGTATTAGCATCTTTCAGTTTTTGAAAAAGAGTAAAAAGATGACATATCGAAACTCCTGGTATTACTTTGTTTTCGCATGAGCCTCTTCTTCTCTTGAAATAGTAAGGTGTCCAAGATGTCTGTGAAGGGTTGCCCATGGTGTAGCAAAAAGCTTGTTAAGTTGCATTTATTGTCTTTCGACATTATTTACCAACACTTGGTGACTTGGTGAGTTTGCACGAAGTTCCATCCATGCTTCATTGAACGTTCAGATATCTTCTGCTAGATAAATGATTTCCAGATAAGGGACAAATAATAGCTAAAATTGAGTCGGGTTGCGAGGATGAAGCCAGCAAACTGATTCAAGCAACACCCACAAGGCATTTTCTGCCTTTGAGCACGCAGCTATAACCTCGGGTAAGAGTCTAGTAGGAGGCCAAGAAGATGCCGCATTTGTAGAGAGCTCGAACTCGATTTTCGCACCTTTTCTCATCGATCACGAGAGATCATAACGTCAGCAGTGACAATGGTGTACAAAAGGTATAATTTAAGAATATTGGCCAAGTTTTCAAATTTCGTAAAGATTCGGCAAGATCTATATTTACATGAACAGAAGGCTATCGATATCACTCACCTAGATGGGTCCATCAATAGTAATTAATAATGAAATAATGGGAATTGTTTTTTAAACTACAGTCTTGGAACGGTGTATGATTGAGGAATAGTGAAGTGAGTAAGCGCCGAACTTGGTATGATGTTGACTATCTCGGTTGTACGTCACATCCACGTGATACTTAGCAGGGGGAAGCTTATCTGGAGCTGAAAATAACACCTGAGCTGTACTGTGGACAGGCATAGGAAGGGTAAGCAAACAACTAAGCGAGTAATCCATGTATACTGTACACGCCATGCGCCATGTGGGTCAAGTGCGTCAGTTGATAATTAATGTTTACGATTCTATGAGAGCTTACAATTGACTTATTAAATGTCATCCCGACTCTCACAGTTAGTTTGTCATCTTCTTCGACCTTATCCAAATTTCGTTCATAAATATACTGCCAACTTTGTTACCCCCTCAAGGAGAGCAATGGAGAAAACCGTGCATAATCCTAGCTACAAGAATATACATTCGGCAGCATGCTTAATTATCGGGGATGAGGTCCTGGGTGGAAAGGTGAAAGATGTCATCATGAATAGTCTACTAATTACTAACTGAAGTGCTCAGACTGTGGATGTAAGATCAAGAATGTGGGTTTATTGATTAGATTGTACTAATCTTCAATCCAGACGAATTCAGCATACATGGCAAAATTTTGCTTTCGCTTGGGAATCGTATAACTTGTGCCTCATTCTAGTAGAGCAGTTTGCTGATCGTAGCTCATGGCAGGAACTTAAGAAGATTGAAGTTATCCCCGATGATTCGAAGGAAATTGCCGAAGCTGTTAGACGGATGTCGTATACGTACGATTTTGTTGTAACTTCTGGTGGTATTGGTCCTACGTATGTAAATTTAATCTTTCTAATTGAAATTTGCACTCATTATATCTAGTCATGATGATATCACATATCAGTCCATTGCCTCTGCTTTCTTTCTTCCCCTTGTCCTTCATAACGAAACAGTTGAGAGGATGAAGCGGTTATCTAAGCCGCATCCTTCACAGCCTACATTTTCATGGGATACTCCTTCTCCAGCATTGACCGCTAAATTACGTATGGCTACCCTTCCCATTGATAGTTCAAAGCCTATAGAATATCAAGTGATCTTTCCATGCGACGATCTTTGGGTTCCTGTGTGCTGTGTAAATGAAAATATTCATATCCTTCCTGGAATTCCACGGCTTTTTGAAAAACTGCTAGACGGACTCCAGCCGCATATGATACCACATCTTGGCGATCTGGAAGCTAGACGTGCAGTTCGAATAATGATTAGTACACCGCTAGCAGAGAGTGAAATAGCTGGATACCTCACCGAATTGGCTAAACGGGTCGAGGAAAGAGGGGTTAAAGTTGGTAGCTATCCTAGATGGGGTAAAAGCAAGAATACAGTCACTCTAGTCGGTAATGATCGGGACTATTTAGAGACCTTGGTAAAAGAGGTAGAACAAAACGTATTAGGATATCGAGTGAAGATCGAGGGCGAAGATGATAGTGATAGAGAAAGTACAAAATTATGATTTTTTATTGAATTTATACGCTACCTGTGGTAGAAATAGAGTTTCGAATTTTTATAAACATTTGAGTAAGTGAAAGATCTAACTGTCCGAGATGAAGCCTCAAAAATATCGTAGAAACTCAATCAAAAGATCGAGGACAGCATATCGAACTTCATTAGAGATATCGAATTTAGCTGGCGAAGCATTAAACAAAATTCACTGTGCACAACGTTAATTTACAGCTACGCCATCAATTATTTATGCTAATTGAGATTACATTCTAATAATTATGATCTCTATTTATATATATTTCAGAAAAGCTAAGCCATAAGTCGTGGTGGTGAAAAGATACAACATCAACAGTTCTCTGGTTTTTTTCTATATTAGTGGTATTCTATTCCTAGGAAAAGTGGTCTATGGCGTGCGGCCCAAAAAAAGACCCTCGGGCAGTGAGTAGCATTGATCTAAGACTAATGCTTGGGTTAAATAAGATAGGCCATGACCTAACTTATTATAAGATTTAAAAGGAAACAACAGAAGACTGATTGCCAAATGCACTACCCCGCACTATGTTCGGTTTTGTGCTATACTCTTTTGTCTATTAGCAGTCCAATATATTGCACCGCTATACCATGTAATAATATAGCTTCTCTGAACACAACTCTTGCCTTTTTAATTTTTTCCGATGAGTTGGCCACAAGCTTATGACGCATAACAAGCCTAGAAGGAATTTAGTTTCTTAATTTTGGCAGATTAGTTTTTAACACTGTGAGAGTGTTCATTAATAGAAGGACCTTAAAACCTTTCTTTATTGCATCAATCAATCCATCTTTGTCATCTTCCATTGCTTGTTCTATCGTAATTGATTCAAATGTAGGGGTTTCAATTCCTAACGATGTTGATTGCTCTAGATTATTAAATGCTGCCTTGAATAATCACAACTCTAAATTCTTAAATCTTTTTACCTGGTTTTATCAATCTTCCAGAGTGTGTCTTTATCAAAGTTTATTGAAATAGCTATCGCATTTACTTTCGAGTATAATAGTTAAATTTTTAGGAAAATAATCTTTGATATAGTAAAAAGCTTTTCTGTTATGTTTAGGCGAGTTGAGAGATCACCTCTTTTTTATTCTCCTCATAACTTTATCTCTCCTGCATGTATTTTTATTAAAAAAATGTTTTTTAAATTAAAATTTGTAGACTAAATAATAATCTGAAATTTTGAATTTACTATTTTGCTCATTAGAAGATCACGATGGGCTTCGAATCTTAATGTTAAGAATTAATGAATATTTCGCGAGGGACTGGATTACCAAGCGTGCATAGAGTTCACGTGAGTAAAGTCTAATGTTAAGCAAGGATTCAAAACTAAGACAGTAAGCCTTGGCGTCCTTTGCCCATTATGGTTATGTGTCATGAAGACGGCGTTTCTGCGGCGATTAATATTTTTATGCCCCTGTAAATCAATAGTACGTAACCCTAGCTCAAATAAGCCACTTATATCGTCGAATTTCCTCTGAAACCCCTGTATTTTTCCCTACCCTGAGTTCTTAAAATTATGTAATAATTTTCTGTCTTCTAACTGGCGCAAGAGTGCTGGGCAATTGCTAGGGGTCCCTTCACGACTGATCATT
>PEDP01000160.1:0-36018 GCA_002918395.1 Erysiphe pulchra
GAGGTTTTAAGGAAATCTTGCACTAGCAGTTTAAAAAGAGATAGAATATATGTTAAGGGGCACTGAAAGATTTTATTCTTGTTTATGTCCAGTAAAGATTTATATTCTATCTAAGGAAGGAAATAATTACATGGGATGAGGATCTAGTATTTATACGAAAGTACGAGCCCATGGCGCGACTTGATGTAAGCAATTATCAAAATATCACGTTGCTAAAGAAACCGGATAAACTCCGGATCCTAATCTCAAGGTCAACCCGTTTTATAGGAAAGACACAATTCCAATTACCTTTAATTTTACTAAAGCATGAAGACACGCCCTCAAAGTCTCTTGAAGTAATAATTCCTTAATTTTCGTTTTTGCAGGCTAATCGACAGTGGTGAAGCTCTCTTTGGTTATGAAGTCGAGAATCTCAGGCGGGCGAGTAAATCCAAAAGTCTGTTATTACTAGTATCACTTGGAAGATTTAAGTTTGATGAAAGCTAAAACTTCGTATATTCGAATTCAATATAGATTGGGGTTTCTGAGAACTCATGATGTATAAGCGTGAGTGGGGGCGTAGGTACCATTCAACATCAAAAATTTATAATTTATTATTCCTTGTAAATTGCGACAAATAACATCTGTCAATCAAATACTTCAAAAGTTGTTAATCAGTTCAGAATATCTCTACGCAATCAATTAAGTTCAAAGTGTTTTTATCTTTAAAATATAGAGAGAGAAGTTTACTTGTTTGAGACACTAATCTGTATTCATGGGCTTGGTGATCTAGGAGATACCTAATTGAACGCATGCCTCACTTTAGCATGGCTCCAGTTAGTTGATTGGAAGTTGATCATAAATGAAGGAAATCAGTTTTGTCTGAAAAAACATTATGCACATTATACATCATCTAAAGCAATCCAATGTTTCTTATGAAGAAGTAATCAAAGTTGCTGCTATTGCCCCAAGGTATTGTCCTACAAATTTTAAGAACGTCTCATTTCCTTATGAAAATGATCTTCTACTGTGAAAACTTGATCTATATGGGAATCCGTGGTACTGTATAATAAACTGATACAGTAATTGAGCGAATTGGTTTTTAAATGTTGGAATTAATAACCTTTGTCGTTGAGAATATGAGGAGTGATTTCAAATTGTCGACTAAGCCAAATACTTTGATTTTATGTTTTACAATTATTTTCAGAGTATAAAAGCAGCATTTTATAATTCAAATTATAAATATTTCTTTCTGTTAAGTTCAGCGGATAGTAATTTTTTGGATTCCCATTTTTCCCATCCAGCCTGACAAAGGTCCTCTTCGACAACCATATCTCTAATTCTGAAAAGCCTGACAAAATCAAGATCTAGAGCCCAAGCTAAAAGGCCACTTTTTCTAATAGCCACGATGAAGAAGAACCACAGAATTGCAACTAAAACTCCCGCAAGGAACCCGACAACAATTTGTTTTGTCGTGTGATAATTTAAATAAGCCCTGCTCCAAGAAACCAAGCCAGCATTGGCTAGTGACAATGCAGATAATATAATTCTAGATGCTAGGCTTAAGGGTGTATGACAGGGCGTAGGAGGTTTCGGGAAATGTCTGAAAAGTAAAAATAGCGTTAAACTTGTAGAAAAAAAAGCCACAAACTGGGCATGCGATGAAGGCATTCCATAACCTTTACCATGCATCGGTTTTGGTCGTTCTTCTTTCCAAAGGCGCTTGAGGGCAAAATTTAAGGCTTCACAGGCCATTTGACCTGCAAACATGAAGAGAATCTCGATTTCTCGAGTAGACCATATTAAGGTTACATAGACAATACACAGGCCTTGAGGAATCAGCGCAAGCCAAGCACATAAATACGAGATTGGATCGTGGGGATCCTAAGCATGACATTTAGTGTGACTTTATCGAAAATATGGATTGTGAGAGCGAACTTACATAATGAACATGAGTTAAGGTCAAAGATGCGAGAGGCCTCACATCTGCCATTGCCTTGAATCTGTAAATTTGCACCAAGATTTGTCTATCCCATGTGAAATGATGAAGAGCATAAAACTGCTAGATGTCCATAATGTACATCCGACCGAGAACTTGTCGTTAGTAATGTCCACGACACACCTCTTATTTTGGAAAATAAAATATGCTTTGTAGTTTTCGAATAGAGCTGAAAAGCCTCGTAAACTAGACAGGAGTTTTGAAATTATCACGATAAATGTAGGAGTATTATTTAGCAATATGTACACCCACTATCTCAAAGCATGGTCGTTGATAGTGGGGCATTGCCTCGCCCTGTGGATGATTGTTTGAATTCCTTTTATTACAGCATAGCCCCTGCATTTTGGTTGTAAATCATGCCATATTAGGCTTAGCAGATCCATAAGTAATACCTACTTGAAACTTTAGAAAAGGATTTTATGCATATCTCATGCATAACTCGCGCTCGGACAGAAAATAAAAATTCAAGTTGAAAACTTTTATCACATGACATGTTCGACGCTCAGTGTCTCGTTTGTTTTGATAATAATTACTGTATTCATTGTTTTCTCTCAGCAAACAATCTTATGACCTGTGGAATTCTCAGCGGGCTTCTTCTAGTTAGGAATAAAAGATAGTCTTTTCATGATACTAAATGAAGAAAATTAAAAATTATTTGTGTCGTACCGTCAGGGTAGTTTTAAATAACGCCAAGCCTTATTTGGACTCGCTCCAGTACACGCTAGTTAAAAATGTCATCATGACAATAGGTCTTGGTATAAATAAAGTTTCTTCTTCACAAGCGTAAGTTATATTACTACAATAATTTCTAATGTAGTCTCATCTTTACAAAATTTTGTTTAATTGATTATTGGATTTAACTAACTAAGGGGTATAGGCTCAGGCATGCCTAGAGGCCATTATGTTTTCACTTAAGAAGTATTCCCGAATCTCGAGTGTTCTATTCTAGTGTTTCATTCGCTAGAATAAAAGTCATGGGATTGCCTAGGACACAGCTATTTCCTCATAGCTCAGGTTTAAAATCAAGAATTCTACACGCTATACGCTGTACGTAGAGGACTGGTCCCATGGCGTGTAATAAAAAGCGTCAAAAATTTCAAAATTATAAGCCAATATATGAATTTTCATATGTCTACAAATTCAAGAATACTTATCCCAGTGATCATACAAATGTGGTGTTGAAAAACCTCATACCGGAGACACTACCTCACTTTTTGCATTGACGCACTGATGTTAGAATTCTGAAAAAGTTCATGCTAGCTCAGACGGACATCAGAGGTCGCTCATTAATTTTTGATTGGTTTTTTCTTTAGCTTATCTCTTAAAATCATTGTTCATATGCCAAACACATAGGATATTAGGGAAGTGGAGCAGTCATCTCTACTCCGTATCTATCATGAAAGGTACAACATGTAGCTCAGTTATCAGCTATAAAATTTTCAAACTTAGTTCACCGCAACGAGTGGTGGCTACAGTTAAATACGTAATTGATTGTGGATCTCCTCTAATTTTGCAGATTGGCAAAACTCCCTTTTCTGCTAGAGGTCTAGAAAGGAATCGGCGCGACTTAGCCTCAGATTATAGCTTCTACAGTAATTTTGCATTTATCTATCATGCACTAAATCAAGGTAATTGTTATTAAATTTAGATGAGAGTTGATTTTAATATAGGGCTTATGTCAATGTCAAAACTACAGATCTTTATGCATGTTTCTTTCTTTTTAAGAAAATCCATTTCAGTTTGAGTCATTACCTTAAAACTATCTTTCAGGAGCCTCCATAAGAAGTGGGATAAATAAGTTGTCAACTTTTGAGCCCTTCCTTAAGTTTATCTTCCTCGTATTCCTAGAAAGCGTTGCCTTTGCGTTAACAATGAGCCGCATAGTCCTATCATGAATGATAGAGTAGGCCGAGAAGTTTTTAAGCCAGTCACGGCTGATCAATAGTAGTTACAAAATAACATTATAAGCCCACTTGTGTAATTCTTTATAAACTCAACGTCAACATAATTTCTGTTAGAACGATTCAAAGTCGCTAAAACTAAAACTTTAAAATTTTCGGATCGATTTATTAGCGAGCTTGGGTTTGCGCAGCTTAAGAAAATATCCACAAGCTATTGAAAATATAAAAATATGTTTCTTCAGTACTAACAAGTCAACCCGACGACAAATTAAGCTTGCTCAGAGTTAAGCCTTTAACCAGAGAAGCTACCGAGTCAGTTGTATGATGCTCCTATTAAGATGAATGGTAGTGTTTATATTAAATAGGTGAAGAGTGAGTGCCTGAATGAGAAAATGAGAAAGAATTTTCTAGGTTGAGCCTCCAAAGATTGATGTTTTTTACCAAATACCGAGGGGGCTCCTTGTATAATTTTCAGCCGCAGTGAAACCTCTGAGCAAGTATTCGGCTGTTTACAAATATAACAAACATGAAACCTACGCCAATTTCTAAAAGTCATCGCTAAAGAAAACTATACAAACAGTGCCCGTGGTCTTACCACAAAGCCAAGCTCGTCATAACTATTTGATTTCTCGGAGTGCGAAGACAAATTACCATCTTCATATGAAGAAGGTCTTTGTGAACTTGAACTTGAACTTGATTTCCGGCTGGATAACGATATATTGCGAGCTGGCCGAGGAAGTTCTAGGCGGGATGGTGAGGGCATTGGCGAGCTACTTTCAGAAGATAAAAGTTCTAATGAGTTTAAACTAGAAGAACGACTTGGTACGGGCGAGTTCGGACAAGATTGCGTGACACCTCCAAAGAACCCAGCTTGAATAGCTCTGACTCCAAATAAGTCTCCTTCGTCTAATGACCTCTGCCCGACAAGTTTCTCGCGATCGGTTTCCTTATTTGCAGCTTCAAGATTAGCAAGTTTAATTTTCTTCTTCAGGCTAAATCACTATTAGCGTTTATGGATATATTTGTGTTCTACGACACATACTCTCGTTTGTTTAATGCGACCTTAATAAGACCAGCAAGGAATGTGAGAAGTACAAGAGAACCTAAACCGGCACTGCAGGATTTTCTCAGAATTAAACTTTAGTCTCATCAATCAACTTACGCAAATAAACTGTTGGTGCTGAGTCCGAGTAAATTCATTTCGAATAAATTACAATATTTTTGACTTAGTAAACTGCTCAAGGTCGCCGGCCCGTGTAACGTGAATTAAAAGATAGAAAGAAAAATAGTGTAGTAAGTCGGCAGATTCTAATTACGTCGAGAGATTATCTAAAAGCTAGCTGGCGTTAGAACGAAATGATTGTTATCTGAAGGAGTACAAATATTACCACCTTCTGCATAGACAACAATTTCAATTTTTATCAGCCTCCCGAAAAGATTCGACACATTGACGATAGCGAGTGACTTGAAAGTGTGACGATAACAGAATATCCAGATGAGCTACTTCTATTACGTGCACAAGATTTCGCGAGTGTTGAACTTGTCAAGAGATGTTGCCTTCCAAAGGAAATTGAAATGAGATTTTCCGTACGAACGTACCCGCCAGGAGATCTATTCAAATTATTACTCGATTAAATAATCACTGGAGCTTGAAATATATAAAATTAAGGTGGGACGTCTTCATTCAGATACACAATAAAAAGAGCGACTATCGGCTGGGAACGAACAAGACCGAGTGTTGTGATGTTTTTTTAATATGGTTAAAGGAGTTGAGCCATGGACCTCTATCGCATAGCATCCATTTGATTATAGGCCTTACAACCAATTGTGAAAACAAAGCTAGCAAAAACACAGGGGTAGCCAAGAACGATCATAAACTCTCGAGGATCTTCCCTGGATAAATATAGTATAGGGGCTAAACTTCCTCCTAAAGTTGACAAGTCCATGTGTTCCAAACCGATGTCCCCTGCTAAATCGGTTCTAGAATTGGACTCTATTCGTCAAAGCTTCAGGTCCAAATAGCTAATCCCTCCCGTGCCCAATAAATGGATTTGTTAGTTGTTAGCATCTCGAAATCTATGAACACTAATTAATAGTACTTTATGTACTGTAGCTGAATCAAAAAAAAAATACATCAGATGGAAACCGTAGTTTCTTTTATTGAAAACTTCTCTTTGTTAAAATCGAATACGCAATATTTTCTCTAAATGTCCCGTAGTATTGAGAGAATCTGGAGAGCGTGATTGTCGATCAGATAGGAGCGAGCTGGGTACAATAGGGGTTGTGATTGGCTTAAAAGGGATCTTTAGCCAATCAACTCACCTAAATTCATCCACAAATCCAAATTTCAACATCTGCTGCAAATGTTTCAGTAGAGACTAATGACAAATGACACGGTACGCGATTTTAGGCTAGCTTTCCGCGATAATTGGCCAAAGTCTAATAAGTGTCAAAACACACTGGCTGGCCTGTAGTCGCATCCGGTAAATCAATTCTCGGTAAATTAAGCGATTTCATCTGATCAGACATCCTAACTAGGTTAGTACTAATTTAAGTAATTGTTAGGCTAAGGATTTCTATGTAATAAATCTCTGAATCCACCAAAAATTCGTTCATTAAAGCGATTTTACAGCGACACAAATTAACATCTTACATGAATAAATTTTTTCTCTCATGCATATCCATCCGTCTGAGCTTAAATCATTATCATATCCGAAGATGATTTGGAAAGCAAAACAAAATTAACATAGCAGAGAATCTTTATGGAATTCCCATTAAAGATCATCCCTGTTTTACATTCACATGACTTTTCATCGTCAATAGCCAATTATACTTTTGAGAGAAAAATATTTGTATCACATGACTTAGGAAGCAGGAGTAGAACTCCAGACACTTCGACTCCATATACAATCCCATCCAGAGTTCCACTCTGCAACTCTTCATGCTGGCGCCTGGTAATCCTTTCTCTTGATCGAAGAAAAGCCAAGTAGATAGGCAATCCCGCTAATCAGGATCCCCTCTTATCACCGTAAAACTTAGTCTCTGCATTACAATCACTAATCAGTCCTTTGACGAAGCACTCCCACGACTGTCCCAGGAAGTTTAGAGTAAAGAGCCCTACTTCTTAAGCTTCGATGAAGATTAGCTGTTGGTGCGAGTGGATGAGCGCTAGTTTGAATTTCTATGGTTGGCAGGTTAGATGTCAGCTTCATAAAAGATAGTGTTAGTCCAATGTTGTAAATCTCTCGTAGTGCATCTTGATCATTGACTTTTCCGTAGGGAGTCGGTCGATTTGCTTGAGCCAGTGCTATGCGACGAAGATGATGATCAAGCTATCTCAGGGACTGATATTTTTTGCAATAATTGATTTTATAAAATTAATTAAATCACTCAAGTAATTAAATCCGTCCCTAAAACGTCTATGACGTGTATTTAGAAATGCCTAAAATAAAGCCCGTTTTAAAATCTTTTGTATTTGACAAATGCCTAGACTGTATTCAACTTGGGTTGAAAAATACTTAATTCATCAATGAATGCCCCTAAGAATATCGTAATTACTGACCTGAATCTCCCGGAAGATACGTCATGAGACAAACTCGCAATGAGTATTGTAAATCATCATGGTAACTAGGACAGTATTCCATTAGCTGAAACTGAAACCAGGGCGACACTTTTGTTCAATTTTTGATCGTGGTATTCTTTTTTTTTTTCACAGCTAGCAAAAGAGTCAAACCGAAAGAAGCACAAAACGGTGAAGCCTAGAATCTGCTACTTAAAAAAAATCAAATGAACATAAAAAAGTGACCTTCGTGACCCACAAAGATTTTATTTGGCGCGATATGAAATATCCCATCCGGCTACTTCTATTATCATACAATGTAATCAAAATCAACATCTCTAAAGGCTAATTACAAAAAACAAGAATGATTACAATCGTCGTTAAAGGAACTATCGTCACCGAAGATGCAGAGATAGAGAAGCTGAAACTGGCTGCGTTGGACGGCATCGCAATTGCTATCATGTCGTGAACGAAATGTTACAGGAGATGCGATCAATTTTTACATGGCAAGTGCATTTTCTAAGTTGAGGAAAAAGTAAGACCTGGGGATTTAGCTATGTTGTGAACGGGGATTGGTTGGTCATCAAAAACGAAGAATCACGAAAAATGGTGTATTTAGTATTCAAGATCTTCGTAGTTTAGAACCATTTTCCAAGTTATCGTTTTGATAATCTATTAACCATTTTCTATTTTCTATTTTCCATATTCCGTTTCAAATCTCTAACCGATCTTACCCTGAGCTTCTTTCTACTACCTGCCGGCCGGCCAGTTAGATGTACTTTTTATAACACTGCAGCTTAGAGACGCTCTCGACTACTTACTACATCATGCACCAAGCTTTAGCTTTACCCATCCATTATTCTCGTGCTTGAGCTAGTAGGAAAAATACTCTGGGCTTTATCCAACGATGTAGAAAAATCAGATTATATCAGAAGATTCGATTTCAATGGTGGACGGACTAGCTTCAATCTAAATATCTTTCGTTGCAGTGCGGGGCCAATCTGTTTGTTAAGCTTGATTGCTCTCCTACGTGCTCAGCGGTTATGTCGTTTGTTACATTTGGATAAACATCAAACAAGGGGAGGTTTTATTAATATTATTATTATTTTTTTTTTTTTTTTTTTCAATACTTGATTGTCACATTGGGTTAATCAATGAGACTTGGGATATCTCATGCAGCCAATATGCATGCGTGGTGTAATTTATAGAACTCGTTAGGTCCATGATGTTTTTTTTTTGTTTTTTTTTTACATCTCAAGAAAAAAAGGAAATCACACATGTCCCCCTCCCCCAAAAAGGTCCTATTTTTAATAACAACATGATCCATAGCTCACTTTTTTTTTTTTTACATGAATGAGATGAATTTCTAATCCCAATGTAGTATGATCTACAAATTTAAAGAGCTGCTATCAAAGAAAAACCAGCAGAGCCCGATAGAAATTACAATTTGTGAGCTATCCAGTCCTTACCCAATACTAACAATTCGGAAATACCTTCTTATTTTGGGAGGTTGCTTTCAAAAATTAATAATTAATTCTCTACTCTCATGCGAAAGTAAATTTAAGTCACTTTCAAGCACCACACATTACTTAGAACCCCAATTAATGTAACGTAAACGAAACAAGTCGACAAGAAAAAAGGCGGACTTACCAAAATCAAGCAAATTACACAGTATGATACTGGAGGATTTGCCTTAAGTTTTTTCTTCGGTCTAATCATCCTTATGTTTAACTAATTACATAGCTTGCGATGCCCTGGCTAGCTAATATATGTAGTCAGTCATGTTAATGTTATTGCTCCCCGAGGAAATACTGAAATAAGGCCAATGAATGGCTGAGCAAATGCGTCGTACCCCGCGTGACGATCAAAATAAGAAATGGTGAATGATATTGAAAAAGAAGAAGATTCCGATATGACTGGAAATACATGTAGGTCTTCCTGTATACAATTATATTTGACTTTGCTGAAAGTTCTCATTTTGATCGCATACAACTACTGTGAATCGATTACTTGATAGATTTTTTTTGACATATTTGATAGGGAATAGTAAATAGTAAATTTTTGATGTTGAATCGTACCTACGTCGCCGCTCAAGCTTATACATCAGCTATCCCTTTTTACCATCGTGAGTTCTCAGAAACCCCCAAGCTATAATGAATTTGTTTGTACGAATTTTTAGCCTTTATTCAACGTAAATTTCCCCTTTTGTGTTAATAACACTTTAGTCTTGTAAAAAAAAGTGAATGATGGACTAATTGTTGATCTTAAATGTAGTAAGTAGCAATATTATTCGACAGAATTAGTAACAATGAGTCCTACGCCTACATCAACCATAGGTTGATAGTTAATTATCGGTACTGTAGAAACTAGTGGCTTCTTGGATGAAAGAAGATGATACATATCAACCAAAGGAACGCATTCCATCTAGTCCATTGTAGAGTCTTCTGATGGACAATAGTTCCAAAATCTTTTACGGATGCCCTTGTATTAAATAGGTAGGATTATTCCTAGGCACAGGACATATAAAATAAAGGTAAAAAAACAACTGTTACTGAAGCATAATCAGTCGGATATGAGTCACCCGATTTCTTGTAGAAGTTAAATTTCAAAGATACATTGTATTCTATATAGATGCAGTCGCGGCTTTTCGTCAAATGAGCTATCTTTTGGAAAACTCATCCGCTCGGCCTGCGATGATCTGAGGTGGGAGTGGCCAATTTCGAAGAAGTTGTTGATTCTAAAAACACTTATTTGCGTGATCGTTGATAGGGAATACTAGAGGATTAAAAAGGGCAGTAAGTAGATAATAGTTGTGCTTTGATCACTGATATTGTCCGGGAACTTCATTTTGCTCAGCTTCTGCTTGGTTGACATAACAGAATTATTTTAACTTTCGATATCTACTACTGAATGTGTATACATGCTCTGATTTGATCTTCCTCTGGGCTTTTTACAAAGATTGATTCTTCTGGGCTCTTGAGTCGACGATTTCAAGTAGATCTAGTATCTAGTTCGATTAATATTCAAGATTTTGTAACATTCAAAATCTATAAAAGATTGGTGTACTCTATTGACGAAACATTTGTTTAAGAGGAAACGGGAGTTATTGGAGGTAAAAGGTTGTGAAGACCTTAGACTTTGCACAGAATAAGCTTTCAGGACGCGATTCCAATAAGATGACAAAGATTAACAAGATCCATGTACTTTATTACTACTCGCTTGTCACGGGGCTGTCATATGGCTACCCAAGCGGATCTAAGTCTAAAGCGGTTTAGCTTAAGAGAATAATAGAGTCTGCGAGATTTTGAAGCACTATCCAATGGAAGTAATTACATCTGATATACTGGACCTGTACGAAGTTTAGAGAGAGATGACTGTGGTTATGAGGGTTTTAATACAGTTAGTTAAGTTTGTATTAATTAGTTTCAAAAAGATAAAACTGTATCTCAATTATTTTGGACTAGTTCTCAAGAACTACTCTGGTAAAATAAAAATAGTTGTTCTAATGTCTTCACGCTCTCTATGACATTTAGATTGATATCTTTGCCGTAGCTCCTAGCATCCTAATACCAATTGCAGTGCTTAAATATTGTAGCTAATATTACAAATCGGAATTTCATAGGTCTAGCGCTCGAAATTGCGGTTCAACTCATGGTTCTTTTGCCTTTGTATCAGCAGCAGTAATATTTTTTCACGTGCAATTAATTTTTCCATAATTTCATAAGGAAGAGGAATGCCGTATATGGCGAGAGGTAATGGCTTTTTTGGTATAAAGGCATGGTACTCTTGCATCAAAACTTTGGATTCCCATGAGATTGATTGATTTTCTGGCCTAGAGGATTTGATTTGTTTACATTTTTGTTTACTTGAATCGGGAAAAATCCAATTGAAAATTCAGGGATTAAGTTGAGCTTAGCAATTTATCTCTCCATATTAGGTTAGTGTTGCTAGCAGGGGCATAGCTATTTCCCTGAATGACGCCTCAGGAATTTTGAACAGCCGCGATGGAGGCTGAGACAGAGTTATGACGGGAATTAGTTTTAATTGGCTGAAAATCAGTATGCACCAATCAGCGACTCAAAATGATTCGGAATCATCCAAAGTGGGGTGAATAATTTTCCTAAGAGGGGCAATTTAGACAAGGCTATTGAGGGCTGACTGACCGACTATCCGTGTGGTAAAAGAGTTGGGAGTTCCAGCTGCTTGATTGTTTTCGTTACGATAAGCAACAGGCAGCGTCGTAATTTTTGATTAGTTATGCCATGAGAGTGCGGAACATTAGTGACGTGGCTGGAAGTCGGTGCTGGACGCATTTTTGATGCGAGCATCGCCAGATCTTACACTCGAGAGCTACACTCTCTATTTATTGTCCTGACTTGGGCAGAGGGCGAGACCTGACTTGATTTACATGGTATTGGAGATTAAGTGTTCTTTAGGCTGCAGAGCGAAGGAGGGTCGAATGGTGGGCAAAGAGAGTAATCTCATCATCAGTAAGAAAAAGAGCAAGTTTGGCTCAACTTTCTTCTGACATCCAGGCCCCCCACGAGAGAAAGTCAGGTTTGGCACAATTCTAAAATAATTCAATTATTACAGCTTTTCTTACCGCCCTGAACAATCATTTACTAAACACGATGACGAAAATTCCCCATTTGCCGATCAAGAGGTTTCCAACTTATGAAATATATGCGCGGTTTGCTCCTGGCACTCTAGACGTAATCACTTATCTCCGAAATAAATACACTACAAAGCCAATTTATCCTCGCGACATCGGAATTTGCCTGTTTAGAGGCATTACCAAGAATGATACAAATACTAAAGCTCTTAATGAAGGCCTCGCTAAAATCGCAGCATTAGTGGCTCCTTTTCATGTCGAATTTCTGAGGCCATTCCGAAATAAGTCAGCAGAAAACAGAAGATATCCAGCTTCTGTCTATTACGAGATTAATAACTCACCATTTAATCTTCTTTGCGCAGACTTTAGAATATCGCTCAAGAAACTATCTACTAGGAAATGCGACCGTCCTGAGACTAATAAATCCTTCAAGATTGGCATAACGGGAGAAGTTGAGAGCTATGAGGAGTCGGATAGAATTGTGAAGGAACTCCGAGACATTGAAAAACCAAAACCTTTGTTATTTGATGCGTTTGTCTTAGCTACTAGGCCTAACCATAAGTTATTATCTGAATTAGATGATGAAATCCAGGAATACCCTTTCAAAGCTGACGAGGAAACTTTCAAAATTTACATGCAAAATGTCACTGAAAAGCGAGATGAGTTCGTGAAAAAAAAACTCGAAAAACTCGACCAGGACAAGAAAGATGTTTAAGAAAAAAGGATTTTTGAAGATGAAGCTGCTTTTAATACTTTCAACCAAAAAAGAGTTACAGACGCAAGGCAACCACAGAAGAAATACTCCGATAAGGTGTGAAATGATTTGACTTTGATTTAGGCGCAGACTAACTTTAACCATCTAGTGGCCGTTGATGAGCCACTTAATCTCCAAGTGACAACTTTTTCACGAATTTCAGGAACTTTAATCCTTGGATACTCAATCCTTGCAATTTGATCTGCCCCTGGTTTCTCAGTAATCCAAACTCTTAACTCAATGAAGTTCAAAGAACCAATTCTTCATGTTACACCGAAATTATTTATCAAAAACTCTTCTCACCGTACATCTTACTCTTTTACAGAAATAGCTCTACTTAAAATATTACGCCAAATATCTCTATAGGTGAGTCTGAAAAATTTAACAAGAAGTCATGAAAAGCTTAATGTAGTATGTTAAATGAATTTTATCTGCAAGTAGTATTTTGACCTTGCAAGAATAGGAACTTTAGTGTTGTTATGGTCTTTTTTTTTTTTCATTTTACGCCGTCTAACAGGTCAGTGTACTAAGAAAATAATCTTTCTCCCATTTGGATACCAATTGTAACACGTATTGTGTACTTGACGATAAAAATGGCAGGAATTCTTACATCTCATATACTATTGCTATAAGGCATACTGCAGCGGGCTGTGAGGTATCTTTCGCTTTAATAACAGCCGATTCTAAAGCTTTTTCTGCTTTATAACGCTGGTTACAGTGGTTAAGAATTATCGCGTGGTTGGCCGAGTCAATCATATTCATTAACAACTTCCCAATCGCAGCTTGATGGATCTTGTTCTGTTTATCTATATGCATATCCTTCTCGAAGGGCCTCTGGACACCTAATTCTCAAAGCATTAATTATCATTTGGTAATATGAGAAGTTTCTGTGTATATCGCCTATATCTATTACCCAGAAGTGACTTGTAATACAAATATCCCTTGATGTAATTGAGCGTCCTATCCAACTATGTAAAATTGAAAGAAGAAGAATAAAAGTAAAACGAGCATAAGTCGCAGTAATGTTAAAAATTCATCTGTACACTTATTTTTTGAAAAGTACTGATATTATCCACTCTACTAACTTTATAATTTACTCTCATCGTCCCTTTTCTCAATCCAATGACCATCTCAAGAGAAAATGGGATTTTCATTTCTAGGTTAGGTATGAAGTGATTTAGTAAACTTTTTATTCAATCAGAGATTAAATTAGATTTAATTGAGAGTTTTAATGGGTAAACAACAACAAAATTATTTTGATAATCTGACAAAATTTTTTTTGGAAATTGTCTAGGCATACATAATACAGTAATTTAAAGATTATGATAATTCTCCATATTCTCTTCGACCATTCTGAGTGTTGGACAGTTCCTCTTATCATGTACTTGACCGTGGAATTCACCACAAGTCCGTGAATCCTTGAATCCTGTTGTCTCTTCAATGGTATCACATACGGCATCGGTAGTATACTTTCGGATAGTTCTCTTCGAATCGAATTCTCTGCAATTGTGCTCCTTTTTCCAGTTATTACTATTCTATGGTTTAAAATGGACGCACTCACTGGCCGACCCTTTACTCTGATTAAATTGGGTTCCTTGATGCCAAATAATAGTGCTGCAAGAATACCTTGACACCCCATATCACGGATCCTTTCAAGCTGAATCCGAGCCGTCGACTGATGATGTAGAACCTTAGTGGAAATATGATCCTGTGACTCGTGATATTATCTCCGAAATTGGCTCCTCGGCTGTTTGTTCAACTTTAGAAGAAATCTTTACTTTTCCAAGATTCTGGAGATACCAATACTGACGGAAATCTAAAACTTCAAGAGGTTTCTTGATATTCATTATATGTAGTGGCATGTGTTTGTAGGGCTAAAGCCATGACTACATTGGCCAAGGCGGTTATTTATGATGAAGCACTATATTAGCATGTAGATAGTCTATAACATCTTTTATTACAGTGCCTTTGACTTCTTTTAAATAATCAATCATATCTGCCACTTTAACTAAACTTTATATGAAATTTTAAGTTGACATTAGCAAAAAAATGGATTTCGGAAGTGCCGCCCGATCTTTTGTTGTTGCTGTCCAACTTGTACAAAAATTTCACAAGCATCAGTCATATGAGAGTCTTTCAGTTTCTCAAGAACCGTAAAAAGATTAGAGTCGGAAACTTCAATATTACTTTTAATTTTTGCGTGGGCACCTTTTGCTCTGGATGAAGTGAAATAGCCCAAGTACCGGCACTTTGACGTATGCGGGCGGACTTGCAAATGCTTTTTTATTAAGGATCCACTTCTCTTATACATACTGCATGAAGCTTTGGAGTGATCGAAATCTTAGCTCGCTCCTTGCATTATCAATTGATTCCTCAGAAGTTTCCAGAAAAAATTAACCTCCATGATTTCTCCCAGTTTTCCTATCTCACTTTTGAGCTAAAGGATTCACAATGCTTGGACGTTATATTTTTCCAAAAATGCTAATCAAAAAACAGACTTTTTGCATTTGGATGATATTTCTTGATAGCATTCACAAGAGCTAAATCGTTATCTGTCATTATCACCTCGAAGTTTATCTCTCTTGGTAATTACTGCGCCGCTTTGGTGGTCCAAAAATAGTCACTCTTAGTTTCAGACTTCAATATGCAAAAAAAAAACGAGAACGTTTGATATGTCGATGTAACACCAGTTGCATGCACCAAAATTATACGTAATTTATTAGTCTAATATGTTGAGTCAACAATTAAAACAATATGGCTTAGAGCTTTCATCCGCAAAGCATCAGAAAAAGCAAAAAACAGATGAGTTACAAGATTTTCTTCGTTCACCTTTTGACATTGGGGAACATTGTGGGAATCAGTCGACCCAAGAGGACTTGAATAGGTGTTCGGTCTTGTAAAGTCTCCCCATTCTTTTTGCGTGAAGGTTTGCAAGATCTCTAGATATCAATCTAAAATTTGGATTTTCACGACGAAGAGATGCCGCAATCTTTCGTGGCTCGACAGTTGTGATCAGGGAATAAAAGTCCTGTTTTTTATTTAAAGCTTTGTGCCCGAGCCTGTGATCTTAATATCATCTGACCTTGAAGACACGAATTGTGAGTATAATCAAATTTGATTGATAAGTTTTGTATGCCATTTGTTATCTCGGGCAAAAGCACGACCTAAGATTCTACAAGTACATCCAATCAAATGAGAAGATATATTAAGGCATATTTGTATTCTTTCGACATTCCCCTTCAATGTCACACTTCAAAAGTGCACTGGTTTTATCTCTTCTTCTCCCTATCGTCAATCAAACCCCTCCTTTCAGATCGCCCATTCCTTGGCATACTCAATCAATTGTTCTCGGTTCTCAAATTCTAATGATATTCTGCGTACACTAAGGTCAAACTGTTGACTTAGGACCTCTAAAGTATTGCCATATGTGCTATTCATCGAATTTGAGAAAGAGATTTCAGGAGAGGCAAAAATGAAATGTTCTGAAGTAAATAACATATACACTAAGACGCCATCTATATTTGCATGACAGGATTTATCAAAAATTTCCCTCAATAAGTATTTCATGAATTGACATGATCGGCAACGATATGCTTCGTTTCATTCCATGTTAGGCCAGAGCTAAGATTTTTTCATCTCTTTTAGTTATCTCAGACGCTAGGTCACAATTTGACACATCACTACCAGGTCTCTCTCCCTAAATTTACAAGTTGATTATAGAAATCTTCAGGGTAATCATCAAGACATTGGGAAAATTTGCGCAGCTGGATCACGTCGTTGAAAAGCACATATAGACAAGGGTGACTTTAAATTCCGAAAAAAGACTTTGGATTAGATTTATCTTCAAATATTCAGAGAGTTGGTCATTTATTATGATCCTGGCTTGATCATTCAAAGTTTGTTTTCCTACACTGGTCTAGGGTCTGAAAAGCTGATTCTCTTTGATCTTTGCTATAATCAGCTGCTAAGTCGCTAATATATCGTTAAGAATAGCGCCAAGTTAATTCCCACTCAGATCCGTATTGGAATCATCAGCTGCACTTTCATTTTTCTACCATCATTTTCCGTAACTATAGACGCGAAATCGGTGAGCATATATTTATGATCAGTCTGTAATTTAAAATCCTAAATTTCATCAGGATTTTTTTATTCGACAAAGTTTCATTTTCACATGTAGAATTTATTGTAAGGTTGATTACATATTCAAGCGAGGCATTATCACATCAGTAGGCGAGTGCTTTAAGATATATATAGAAGTATCCATTACTAATTGAATAAAGGTTTATATTAATTATTTATCGCCTCAGAACAGATCAGCCCGGCTGGCACAATTGGTTAGCGCGTGGGCCTTTTAAGCCCAAGGTTGAGAGTTCGAGCCTCTCGTCGGGCGAGTATAATTTTTTGCTTTTTGACACCTAATAAGTCTTCTATACGTACTACATTGTACTGATGGAACTAACATAAAAAAATTATTACCTCTGCCAGTTCCACCATCCTTGGTTACTGAATTTTGCATTTTCCAAAAGTTGACAGGGAAGTGAGGAGTGTTAAACGTAGATGTGCTGAAAATTAGCATACGCCAATCAGTGACTCACAATGGGTTGAAATTATGTATAGTGGGCGAATTAAAGCCACACTGCTCTATTTACTACCTACCCTCAATGCTATTGGCATAAACCCTGCGAAAATCTCAGTTCATGAGGGAGAGAACTACTTATAATGCATCAGAAGGCTTATTTCAGCAGCAACCCAAGCCAATGTTGCTACCACTGATGATATGATGACTTGCAAGAATTTGCTGATGACTCGTTTTGCCCCTAGTATCCAGGAGACGAAAAATGATTGATTGGAAGATTAAAGGGTTTGAAGCAGGCGAGAACAGAAAGTTTGGAATCGTACCATAATCGGGCAGCAAACATCTTAAGGCGATGAGATTCGACGATGTGGATTATGCTACTAATTGGAAGAATAGTTCGAAAAGGCTAGGCAGGATAAGGCACAAGTACTCGACGCAACGTCTCACACGATGAAGACAGAAACCTTCGAGGCTTTAGCAAAGGATGAAGAAAAAGAAAAATCAATACACAGAAAAATGTGGAAGAGAAAAACAAAAGAGATTCAATTTTTTGTAGAGATGGGACCAGGGCGAGCAATAATAGAAGAAATAAGGAACACCATGAATGAAGCTTGAAACTTAGATGAGTAAGACGCGATGCAACCCGACAGCATAAATTACTATTTCGAGCCGTAGTTTAGTTCAGTTTACATTTTATCGTGTCGGCTCTAGCCAGCGTACATTGTACATGACACGTATGGATGACATCTAGAATACATGGTCCTCCAAACTACAGCAATGCCCACCCGGTGCCTAATTTCTCCCAATACACCATCCAGATGCTAGTTATATTAGGTCGAAGTCGAATGGGTAGGAACGTATTCACTATGACCCAAAAGGCCACAGACTAAGAGAAAACCTATCAGGGGATTCTGAAGGGTAGGATGATTGCCTCTCTGCTTGGCTCCTTTCTAACGAGGGAAAGGGTTCCCAGGCGCCACCATGTAGAGGTGCAGAGTAGGACTTGACGCCCTAGATCGGGCCGTAAGTCAGTATCTTAAAGGAAAAGCTGAGCTTTGGTATACTAGTGAAATTTCGAGAACCACTAGAGCAGGTTTGAGCAACCAAATGTCATTCGCGAAGCGAGCCGAGGGAAGAGATGGTGCTTCTTCTAATGCTACCAATGCAGTATACGCTTCAGCTTCGAAAATAGTCATAGTGGTGCTAATTGGTATGCACTTTCGGTCAATAAGGCGTCCAGCAATGCCACCTCCTAAGCGAGTGTGGGTGTCTGATTGCACGCTTGCATCTGAGTAGACGATGTGGTCCTGAAATAGGATGCCAGCTAGAATAGGAACAGGAGGTTTGGTAATACGTCTAATACAGTTGAAGTAGTTTTCTTTTATTACTCAAGGGAGAGAGAGAAGTGAGTCAATAAGTTATGTGTTAGGGAGGTTGAGTATCCCCCTGGAGAAGCGGGAAATTTGCCGTCGATTTAGTCTGACTAAGCGTAGAATTCGGAGGGCTGCTTGCCGAGATCTTTTGTCTAGTTCAAGTTCGGGGGAAGAAAGCCTGATTCTCGGTAAAGGGCGACTGTTTTACTGGGAGTATAGCTCTTGCAGATGTTGTGATTATTTTTCGGATTAAGGTGAGGTATCTTTTGATGCGGTTGGAGATCGGACGACCTTGGGGAGAAATTTTATAGCAGCCAGGCCACCAGGTGGAAGAACGCATGTCATTACTGCCTGGCGTAGGAGGAAAGGGGAAGCACCCCTTGTAGTGTTAGTGTTGCCGAGGCTACGAAGGGCGTGGGCTACCTTTAGAGCTTTCATTGAGAGTAAACGTACATACCATTTGAATATTAGAGTTCTGTCAAAATAATTCCCGAGCCATCTGGTTTAAGACCGTAAGTTGTTTTCTGACACTGTCATATGCTCGTAGGATACATTAGGAGTTGTAGGTGAGGATTTGTCAGCTCTGTGGCGAGAAAAATGTTTAAGTTCTGACTTTTCTGGGTCGAAGGTTATTTCTTCATTCTGTCCACACTGCAGGGCATCCTTGAGTGATTCTTGCAAAGATATACAGTTCTTTTGAAGCGAGTTGCTTGATGCAAGGATAGCGATATCATCGACATAGCCGAAATTTTTATAAGTGCGTCCTATCTTGAAAAATGGGGCGCCTGTCTGTACTTGATGATGCAGCACCTGTAAAGAAAGAGCACTTTATAAGAGCGTGTCACAAGGCAAGGAAGGAGAGTATGTCAGAACGATTAATTACTGTATCATACATATATATATGTAGCCTAAATGAAATCTTAAATCGTTAAAGAAAGCCGGAAAGCATCACTCACATCGGCAAAAAATCAAAATTAGATGACCAGGGCGAGGGTCGAACTCGCGACCTGCAGCGATTCCATTGTAAAGCTGATGTGATAACCACTACACCACCCGGCCACGCATAAAATGCGTTGATAGAATGAAAATTTAAAATTTGTTACTGAATAATTCAGAATTTGTGATGTTGTATTCTTTTCATAAATGATACCTACTGAAATAATCTTTTTGCCGTTGTGGCAGCCTAATTGAATCACTTATTCGCTAATGATTGAGTCATTTTAGCGCTAAATGTAGCCACGAGTCGCTAGATGTCAGAAGTCACTTCTCACTGAATTGATACATTTGTCCTTATTTGGTCTCGACATTTATCTATTTATCAGTTTATTTTTGAAGCCCTAGAGAATGTCACTATTAAACTTCACTTGATATACTAATTTAGAAATACAAATCGCCGAACTTTACAATTGATCAAATATTAGTATAAATCAAAACAGACTTTTTCGCACAATTGCTGGCGATTAACTGCTAACTCGCCATTTTTGATCACTAATCACTAATTGTTATACTAACCACTAACCGCTAGCCACTAATTACTAAATCTCATTTTTATTTTATCAGTTAAATTACATAATGTTGAATTTTTACACCTAGAAATTATATGATGGAAAATTTTTTCTGCTATTTGTTTGATGAATGGTTACTGTTTGAAAAATATGAGTGTTGGGTTATTGGGAAATCAATACGCAAAAATTGGGTTTGTGGAAAAGCCAATTAAAGTAATCGGATTTTTGATGCTTGCAGGGGGCCGGGATTTGGGATTATTTTTGGGGCCATATATCTTACCAGGGTAGAATTCTTATACCGTTAAATAAAGAAACATGGGTTTTTGTATCGGGGAAAAATTGGTATTAGAAATAGGAAAACATTAAATTCTTACCCCCTTTCCTTATTTTCTTACGTTCCTGCCCTGCTCTATTGAATGCCCATTCCCTGTCGCTACTAGGGTCCGCATTAAGCTAGAGTTTGTAGATTCCAATCAGCACTAGAGATTTATCACCGAAAGGAACCCAGGCTAAATAATCCATAAAATTACTCTATCTAATTGGTCAAGTCATACTAGATTTTAGTTCTGACTGATTAACTCTGGGAATCGTCGAATTCTTACGTTCTTACACCGTTTTCTTATTTTCTTATCCCCCTCCCCTGTTCGCTCAACTGCTCTCTCCAATCAGTATTAGGGACTCTATAAACGAAAGCGACTAGGGTTTTAGTTCCAACCAATAACGAGAGTCATTCACTAATAATTTGGGACAAATGCTATGCTAGACACAGATCCACATATACCGTTTGAATCTTCTCTGCCTCTGCTACCACTGTCTCTGCTATCGTTACAGTCCTTCGTGGTCGACGAGAATAAGTGCACGAATCGAGTTTGAGCTCTCTACAAACGCGGCATCTTCTTGGCCTCGTGCTAGACTAATCACCCTAGGTTATAGCTGCATGTTCAGAGGCAGAAAATTCCTTATGAGTATAACTTGGATCGGTTTGCTCAGTCCCAAATTATTAGTGAATGACTCTCGTTATTGGTTGGAACTAAAGCCCTGGTCACTTTCGTTTATAAAGTCCCTAATACTGATTGGAGAGAGCAGTCGAGAGAACAGGGGAGAGGGGTAAGAAAATAAGGAAAGGGGGTAAGAATTTAATGTTTCCCTATATTTAACAGTTTTTTGTCACTAAATCTCAATTTTACGGGGGCTCTCGTACAAAATATCTCGGAGTTTCGGATAAACCATTAATGCGCCGCCTTTTCCACTGTTCCCGTAGTGATGTTGCCTAGAAACTCCTAAATATTATACACGAATCCACAGGACAAATGATCGCAGATTGTTTCACAAAGCCTTTAGATAAAACCTTGTTTCGGAGATTGATGGGATTTTCAAATGGAAATGGCTTGATAGAAATTCAGAAGGAATCCACCGACAGTTCTAGAGAGACCAAGGTTACAGGGCCATTACAGGGTACTATCATTGTACTTGATACTTCTAAAAAACATTCATGACGATTTGGGTTCAGCATAGGGAATAGAGAGAGTCTTAACTAGACTTCGATACCGATAGTTGGCTATTGCAGGGATATTTCACGGAAGATTGCTTCACCGTCTTTTAAGAATATTAAGGACATTGATAGTAATAGAATATGTTTTATAGAGATCTGGTGTTCTTGGTCGCAGATCTAAGTACGAGTGTTAGATTAGGTTGCTTTACCGAAGGTCATAGATGATTCGGAGCGACAAAATCCCGCCGGAGATCTTTCGTATTCGGGCTGCCCCGATTGTAAAAATAGATTAACTCTTCCCATTTCAATTATTATTCCTTACATAATAGTTGTTGGGTGTTTGGTAGATTTCAGCCCCGCTGCTCAACCAATGAGAGGGAATAAAGAAGCGAAACCCTCAAAGCGCACTGGATTATCGTGTTGTCGGGTTGACAGTAGTAAACAACGCGCGTGGTTTTGGAATAATTCAAATCGTGTCATTAACTCCCCCTCTGGCTTAAAAATATCGTAGATGCAATCATATAAATAGCTTCCTACCTATCGATTCTTCTAATAAGTTGAGTCATCGCTGATCTGATTTGACTTAAGCACCAGACTATGTTACTTAATATACAATAACCAAATGAACGACAATTGCAAGGACAAATAGCGCGTGCTCTTTCCTACAGAGACTTGATTTATTTTTTGTATCTATAAAATTGATCTTGGAATTCCATTCGTAGGCTTTCTACTCGACACTCAAAGACCTACTCACCGTATATCAAATCCATACCTTTTGCAGCGATTACAGCGTCATTAAAGCTTTATCCAAAAGATAAAAAAAAGGACTAAAAGTTCAGCTTGTGTGCTATGACTGGGTAAAGTCTCAAGACTGTAAAGCCCTGACCTGATGTAAACTTGTACAAGCATCGCAAAAAAACGGGTAATTGCAAATATCATAGTTAAAAGGAAAGGCCAGCCTAAAGGTGCCAAGAAAGCGTTGGAAAAAACTACCTTCGGCTGCTTATTTATTGGTTATCCGTTCAAAACCCGAAAAAGATATGGCGCAAACAGTGCAGAAATAGGCCCTTCTATGCTCTAAGCACGAACCTTTAGATCCCCTTTCATCTACAGCCTCGCCCTATCTTTAAAAAGCCCTTATCACTCAGCAGAGTTCACGTTAGGAAAGTTGGTGATAGTAGCTAAACTTTTGTTATAGAGGAAAATAATGTAGATAAACAGTTTAGACGGGCTACAGATTAAAATTCAATTGATTCAAAATTAACTGCAGGAAAATAAAAATAGGATATTAAAACTTCCAACGAGTTTACCATATAGGATCCTGACATTGCTCTTTACTTGGATTTGAAAGCCTAGGGCAGAGCTGGAGAGCGCTATGTTTACATTTACTTTGGATATTCCTCATTGTCCTAAGCCAAATCCTGATTTGCTCTCCTCTAGTTGCAATCTTGCTCATACATACAAATTGAATTGTGTAAATTTAAAGGTTTATCAACATACAAAAGCATGGACCATTCATCTGGCTCTAGTGCAAGGCTGAAATCCACTTGGACTTGGCAAGACCCTAATAAAGTATAGCTTCCAAACCAAATCTTAATACTTGAAGGTTTTTTTTTTATCGCTTAAACTGTAGAATACACTAAAGCTTTCTGGAATTTTCTACGCATAGACCCTAGTATAATACATGTGACAACTGGCTAGTTTTATCGGAGCCGAACAAACCCGTGCCATTTCATGTTTTGGGCGTGTGCAGGTTTCATAAAACCATAGGATAGTACACAATAGCTAGCTTTCAAACAAACGTATTAGATGTCCTCATGATAGAGAGTATATTACCGGAAATTCAATTTGACGGTTTAGTTTTCTAAATACATAATCACTTGAACAGGCCTGTCCAATATGCAATGTACACCCGAGATCTATGCGGGGTTATCTTCTATGTATTTTTTTTCCTATCTAAGCCTGATTTGGACATAACATTCGTACATTTCATTCACCAAGATGTAAATAATAGATAATGTATTCAAAATAATCTACAAGTATAACTATTTGAGAAAATAAATCTGATTAGAAAATAGATGACCGAAAGGCTAAAGAGCTTAATGTTGAGCAATGAAGTTCTGTAGGTGTTAATGACTTCCCAAGCAGCCGTAAATATCCCATCTAATTTCCGCCGATGTGGCAATCTCGTATTAATTAAATTGGAAATGATGTATAAAAAGTTTGCTAAAAGGCACTCTTATCTCATTTTTTTTTGAGGGGAGAAAATTTAGCTCTGGTTCCAGATAGGTGAAAGAGCAAATAAAGAAAAGCCGAGTCGGTGATGAAAAAAGGAAGCTATCATGAAAATTGGCGCTAATTCCTAATTTAGATCGCATTTTTGATATCCCTGTACAAATCTCGGCTGTACTTTACTTATAGAACAGGCAAGCTAATATGTTTTGCAGCGTTTCAACCTTGTAGCGTCTTTAAGCGAGAACAAGTTAGCCGAGCCCATAATGCATTGAGCGAGTGAGGAAAGAATATTATGATTAAAAATTTGGGATGGTATTCATTCATTATAGTATAGTACGATCACGTGATAATGTATTACGTAGTACTATTGTACATATAAATAGTCTAGATGTTCAGTAGAAACCTCATGCATCTTGTTGAACACCACTAGCTAATGCATCCATGTGCGCTTGGTTATTGGCTCAAGAACCACTCGTTTCTTGGGTAAGTCGAAAGCTTAAGTCTGTGGCTTGGCCAAATAATGATTTTGATTTTTAAAATCTTTTTTTGTCATCTCTCATACTCCATGATGAAGCAAATGTAACCTCATTCTGCACGAATCTGTCATGAATGGTTCATAGCCTAGAACAAAAGAAAAGAACCAAAAATCCCTCCTCAACGGTGCTCGTATACAAGCAGCCCCCGACATGTCTAGGCAGTGACTGTGAAACTAGCTTTCTAAAACAGCAATAATTTTCGCAAAGAAATTCAAAAATAGTGAAATTTATAGAATGGCACAGAGTAGGGAGGGGTATGGATTGCAATTTTCCACTTTGATTGGCTCAGGATTTAAACCATAACCAATCAGTACTCCTCAAGCTATAAGGCATATTTCAGCAGTTTGCGATTCGCTTTTCACGGATTTGCTTGGCTGAACATAGGGATCTGAGATAACTAGATATCTCTTTTCTTCAGCACACAACGACTACCCGTGGGACTACCCGTGGGACTTCCCACCCTAGGCGATAGCGAAGACATCCGGCCCTCATTCTGTCCCTGCGACACCCTAATTTTTCATATTTTGGCCAATCAGCTTCCAATTTCACTAAAAGAATCAATTAAATCCTAGAAATTCCTAATTACCCTAGTTAGTCTTCACATTAATCCTAGTTAGCGTTTGTGAATCCCCTCACTCCCCACACACAATTTTTATTTTCTTGAATTGTTAGCTATATGTTACCCAGGAAACGAAGTTAATGTAAACAAAAATATAAAAAAAAGAAGAATATTGGTTGGCAGAATTCAGATAGAGCCCCTATTATAGACGTGTTGGTGAATCGTGGTATATAAAGAAGTACAAAAATAATACATAATTTTTACCCTGCAATTCTGCTCAACAAGGATTAAAGTCGCGCTAGACAGGGTACAGTGCTATTTTCGCGCTAAATTGCCATTCTGAATGCACGATTAGTTTAAAACAATTTTTTTTTTTTTTTCTTTTCGTACCATACATACTTCAGCGTATTGACCTGTTTTGCATTACAGCACATGGGCAAAACGAATAGAATTAAATAATTTTTTGGCTCTAAGCCACTTTATAAATGCTATCCCGGGATACCAATTATTTGCCAACAGTAATCAAAATCAGCGATCTACTTAATTCTGAATCACTTATGCCAAAACTAATGAAAAAAAAATAAAAATAAAAATTTATGTAGAAAAACTGTTTCTAACCGACGATCATAGAATTATTCATCAAGGTGTAGAATTTAAGCGAAAGTGGCAGGCAGGCAGGCAGGCAGGCAGGCAGGCAGGTGGAAGGTGGCTTATCGGACTCGTGGTACTTAAAACCCGCCGTCACATATTTAGAGACTCGTATAACTAACTCTTTTTAATATTCATCTTCTCCTTGTCTGTGTCTCTAAAAGAGGTATTTGAAATATTTCAAGAATCTACGGATTTAGTTATCTGGTAGAGTACAGAGTATCGGTTGTAAGTAGATCTTAAATAGTCGCATGTCCAGGGTAGGATTGATTAGTTCCCTAATTATAAAAAAAACTTAATAGAAGAAGAAAAAAATTCACACACAGACACACACGTCAAAGTTTATTACAATGATTTACTTATTGATACTGGAGTATATTATCAAACTGGAATCAGACTGAATTATTTCTAAATTTGAACATAAAATGAGATGAGTTTACTTACACAAAACTTAATTCGAGTAACTTTTTTTTCGGTCGCCAACTTACAAACCACTGCCTTCCGAGACAATTTACCGATTCCGCACAGGGGCTAATTTCAGACGTAGAAGCTATTTTGAAGCCAGGTAGGTTATGATGAAGGACGAACATACTCACTGATAAAGTTAAGCAACATTAAAGAACTTTTCTCTATGAGTTGTTACGATATTAAATATTTATTAACCTCTTTAGACTGACAAGCTTTGAATAGTAAAAGACTTGTCCTCAAAGTCTATTTTCACTCAACTCATTTTGGAAAATAAAAAGGTTGCCAAAGAACCTGCCCATTAAAAGAATTACGATGAACTTGAACAAATCCACGCTGCCAACTTACTAACCATCGCCTTCCAAGACATTCTACCTATTTCTTACTGAGACTAATTTCGGATGTAGAAGCTGTTTGAAACAAAGTTCTGAAGGAGAACGCGCATATCCACTGGCAGTTATCCAAATATGTTATTTTTATTTCCTAATTTTTAACCTAATTCTGAGTAGGTACTTGAGTTAAACCAAAGACGGAGGAGATATTGGCGCTATTGAAGTGTAGATAACGAGAAGGAGTATTTGGGAGGAGCAACTGATGAAGGCGTTGGAAGAATAATTTCTATCATTAGTAGGTGTTGTAGACGATTTTTAGCGGCTATTTCATCCAGTGCCCATTGGTTTTGGGCTTCAGGAGATACAACAACTTGATCTACGTAAGATGGAGCCCGGGCATAGTCAAGTAGATAGTAATATATCTGCTTATCTAATTCCTCTCCTACGGCCTCTATGTCTGGCTTTCTCTATTGCCCGACCCTAATCGATCGCGTTATTACACGATTTAGGATCCATAATGATCAATGTGTCGTCACCAGGAAAAATATGCCTAGGTTTAGGGCGTTCTATAAACTAATGTCCATAGAGCATATTTCATTGGATATTTATTCACCAACTCTCTTAAAGTAGCCAGAAAGCATGGGAGCAAGGTATTCATATCGTTCTTTTTACTAAACCTGTACAAGTTTCCAAGCGCGAGCCATCTCTTGAAAGTCTTGAGATTTTTACCCACAAGTGATCTAGACAATTTTCATAGGCATAATCTCCAATTTTTTGGAGGATCTCTTTCAATGTGAGATCTTTCCTTGACCGCTGAAGGTCCATCTGCTCTGATATCACATTTTCGCGTTGATTAGGCTATGAGTCGGTCAAAAACAGTTTTAATGTCCCCAGCAGGAATTTGAACTTATTATTTTAATATTTTAGTAATTTACGTATACTTCCAACCCGACCCGTAGTTATGTTGCGAAAATAGGGCATCTCATCAACCCGATAAGCAACCATTTTTTTGACCCACACAAGCCAAGAATCAATATAATTCCTTATAGAAGGTGTTTGGAATGAAGAATTTTGGAATGCCGCCAGTCGTGCGCGGTAAAATATTTTTGTGAGGGATGCAATCATATGTATGTATGCTTCGTAAAATTCCTCATGTATATGATGATACTGTTCATCTTTGTCTGGCTTCGGAAAACATTTCCAGTGTTTATCTTTAACTGTTTCAGTTAACATGCCAGGTTTATAATAATGAAAGGAGTCGATTGGAACTAATTACTTCAGGAAGTTCTATGTTACTTATATTAGAAACCAGCCATAATTCGTAATTTCCCCGTTAGCCAGGTTTAAGTTTGTTGTGCTTCTACGAAAGATATGAATATTTGAGAAGTTAAGGTGTGCTCATGATGAAGTAGACAACAAAAATGGGAGAGATGAACTTTGTTAAGTGAGTAAAATTAAGGAACTTTGAACGCGAATCGATTATTTGCCCTAGCAATCTTATTTAAAGAAGCGAGGCCACGCTCTGCATTATTTCATGCTTTTATTATACTGTAATTGGGGTCCTAAGCTAGATAAATTATGCTCTGTGTCCACTGTGATGGAGCCGGCAGTGATCGCACCCAGAAGCGTGTGCTGTATGCTCTGCATTAGATTTGGTAAAAGTAATTTAAAATTTATACCAGATCCCTGTAATTTATTTACACTACGTTGTTACTTCTTGGATCTTTACCCAGAGGGGTTTAGAGCCAGACGATTCAAAGTTCGTCTCTGGACATTGGTTTTCCTTTGCAAAAAGGAGGTTTATTCGTGCAAACGTGTAATTTAAATATCTTATTTTGGCGTGCATGTTATCTTACTGGTAGATCATTAGGCACTAATGCCGCACCCATGCCACTCCACTTTACTTCAGTTTCGCCTTGGACCCAGCAAGTAAAGAACAGGGAAAAGTTATGTGAGTTTGGAAATCCAGAGATATTCATCCGACCGTTGTAGAGTCTTGTGAAGGCATGATTCTAATAGAATTACTGGGATGAGGTAAAGGAAGGAGCCATTAAGTCAGCAGCAGCCTGGATCGGAGATGAGACACGAATTGTGTGAAACGATGATGGAACTGAGGCGAGTTTCAGGCGAGAGTGGCACAGCAAGGTGGAAGGGAGAAGCAAAGGCAGACTCGCAATTTTAGCCAAATTGCTCGGAAAGAGAAAGCTGGAACGAACGGCTTCGATGAAGGGACTGATGGACTGATTGATGGACGGACGGACGGACGGATGGATGGATAGTTGGACAGGTGAGGGCCCCAGCCTAAGTCTGTCCGGTCCGATAAAGCGAGGCAGATCATATGCTTTGCAGGTCAAGAGAGAGAGACACTGAGTGAGTGAGTGAGTGAGTGAGTCTGGAGTCTGTGTTGTGAGCTTGCTTTGCTCTATCTCCCCGACAGCTTCGCTTTCTCGCTCTCGTTCTCACTCCCACCGAAAACATACAAACAAAAAATTGCGTATCTACATTCCAAATTTGGAGAAACAGAATTGATTTCAATCCAGAGTCTCTTTTCCTGCCGTCTTTGCATGTAAGAAACCAGTTCGTCCTTCCGTCTGTCATACGTATTTCTTCACACCCTTTACTAATAATATCATTATTATCATCGTCTTTATTCTCATCCAATTTGGTATTCTTTCAGATGAAATGAACACATGACGGCTTCTGCTTTTCAGTTGCTCATCCGGGAAATTTGAGGAGGAAGAGCAGATTGAATAAATAGCTCACTCGCTTGTCCCTTGTTCCGACTGCCGAAATCTTATATCACTGGGGCCCCCCACCTTGGTCTGTCTTAGCTTAACGATCATCCCGCTTTCGCAGGAACCCCTTCTGTTGCATCACCTTCTTTTTCTCCATGCCTCATATACCCTGAACCACAACTACATACTTTCCAATACACTCACATACATACATACATACATACATACATACATACATACATACATACATACATACGATATATCTAAAATATACAAACTAAAAAAATACATAGATTTCACCTCATTCCTTTCTGATTTTTAATCGTGATTCTCTTGGATAAGAGGAATTACTAATCACAATATCTTCAAGAATTAAGGAGACGAAGAGAAAAAGTGTGAACGGAAAATAATATCCAAATTGGGCACAAGATAACGCTTGCTCGGCATTGGCCGCCTTAGGAGATCACATTTGATATTTGGTTGACTAATTTGAATTAGACTTACCATTATGTCTCTCAAACAAGTAGGTGCTGTCATTATCAACTCTAGGGAGCTCTTGAAAACTAATACGTTTGTGACTGCAGGAAATCCAGACCTGGGTCGAAGCCCTTACGCTTTACGATAATAACCAGTTCGAGGAGGCTTACAATACGTTTGATTCAATTATGGATACCTCCAAAATATTATTTAATTGTGGAGTCATTCAAGCCACCTTAGGGGAACATGAAAAAGCAGTCGGTCTCACTGCGTGTAATTTTTTTATAAAAGCTAACTATTCAGGTGGAATTGTTTCAGAGAGCGGTCAGTTTAGATCAATACCTTGCTGTAGCCTACTTTCAACAAGGTGTCTCGAACTTTTTACTAGGTGATTTCGAAGAAGCAATGGCAAATTTTAATGATACCTTGCTATATCTAAGAGGAAATAATATGATTGATTACTCACAGTTAGGTCTTAACTTCAAACTTTATTCTTGTGAAGCTCTCTTCAACCGTGGTCTATGTTACATGTATCTGGGGGACAAAGAGGCAGGGCTACAGGATTTTTCATATGCCGTCAAAGAAAAGGTCGTAGAAGATCACAATGTCATTGATGATGCCATTGCAGAAGAAGCTGAGGTTGGTACTCTGAATATCTATGATACAATACATTTGTTAAATTTTTAAGGGATATACTGTATTTTCCATACCTGTTGGTGTTCTTTACCGACCAAATCAATCAAAAGTAAAAAACCTAAAAACAAAAGATTACCTTGGTAAGGCCCGACTTATTGCAGCTTCAGATCGTTCAGATGCATTTACTGGCTTTACTGGATCCGAAATAAAAAATGTAAGCCCTTTCAGCTCTTGAAGTGATTGGTGAAACTTATTAGATATAGGCGGCAAAACTAGATATTAAAGATGATAGACCTTCTGAAAATTTATCTTATGCCGCAACGAATCTCGTTAAGCCAGGTCTTTCAAGTAAACGCCAGAACTCAAATACCTTCCCGCCAACCCCACCTCCTGAGTCCGAAAAGGGAGGTTTAATATCGGGGTCTCGAACTAGTGGGACAAATCGGGCTGCCTCTGTAAAGAACGGTGCTAAACCGGTACTTGCAAGAATAAGCACCGACAAAATTCGTCGGGATGATCCCGAATATCCAAGTCCTTTAACGCTGCGCCGAGCACGCTCCGCTGCAGGAGGTAGAATGTCGTCTTCATCACGAAGCTCTATCAGAGAACGAGGTCCACCAAGACCTTCGATACCAGGTGAAGATATGTATCCTGGGGAACTATACGATATGTACTCAAATTCTGGCCGCAGAGACTCAGAGCGATATAACAACTCCAGTCGACAGCGCTCAATGTCAGTTGCCCAATCTTTTGATGAAGATTACGAGATCGATAGTGATTATGAAGGAGACTCATATGACGAGGGCGACTTTGAAATGATTTCAGTTAAAGGGCCGCGTCGCTCTCATACCAACGGCTCCCAAAGATCTTTATCACGAAAAGTTGATTTACAAAAGGTCCGCGTAAAAGTACATTGTGAGGATGTTCGCTACGTTATGGTGAATGTTGATATCGAATTTTCGGAATTAATCGACCGAATTCGAGAAAAATTCAACATAGAAAAGCTTTTTAAGTTGAAGATCCGTGAAAGCGATGAAGCAGATAGTGATATGATTACATTAGCTGACCAGGATGATCTGGATACAATAATGATTACTGTACGCTCTATTGCAAGAAAAGAACGCGCGGAAGTTGGGAAAATGGAAGTAAGTCGACACAGCCATCAAAGTTATTAGAAGTAAAATACATATACTGACTGTGGCACATTATAGGTCTGGGTAGCTTAGATCTAAAATACGTCTATCTATTGATAGAAATTACAAAATTTTCCACTGAACGAATCATCTTTTTCTTTGATTAATGAGATAAATCTCTTATTTCTTCGGAGTTGTGCTTAGCAAAGAAATGTTTGGATAGCCACGGGGAGCGTAACGAGATTAACGGTTAATTTATTTTCCTTTTAAATCAATTTTCTTTGGAAAAATAAAAAACGACTGTATTAATTTTAAAAAAATTTATATTTTTTCCCAAGAATTTTGGTTAATAAAATTTTATTGATTCAGGGTCAATTCAGTCAAACGACTTTTGGCAGGCCCAAAGTACGATTATTTCAAAGAGGTGAAAGCACACATTTGATAGAGAGGTGCTTAAAATTAGCAATGTTGGACCGGATTGGCCATCCTTGGACTGTATTATAAATGCTCGTAAAAAAGTTTCTTGGTTTATAAGTAAGATTGATCATGGAGTTTTAATCTGTAGAAAGTATTTGTTCGGCAGCAAAAGATATGATAACCAGATCTATAATGGAATAAGTCAGGTACCGACCGATCAATCCTAATAAAAAGATTTTTGGGGGTTTCTAAATAAATTAGAGAACTCGCAGTTAATAATAATAATAATAATATTTGATTTAAATTAAAAATAACTCCAGTGTGTCGAAAAGAATAGTTGACAGAAGCTTTTTTCAGTTTACAGAAACATTGGACTGGTTCGTGGAATTGTGTAGGAAAAGATTCATTTATGTATATTATCAATTTTAAAGCCATAATTATAGAAGAGTCCATCCAGTATAATCCATACTCATTGGTACGTTGGGTTGATCTACGAAGATAAGTGATAATGTCTCAGATCTAGGCTTGATATCATTCTCGACACATTTTAAATAACCATGTATATAATTATAGAAATCTCTTGACATGTAAAGCCATCAATAATTTGAAAGCTTTCTTCATTGTGAGAGTGAGTGCGTAATGTTCTCGAAATTCATGAATTAATTGCAAGGTTTCGACAACTATAGACTTTGTAATACATCATCTTCAGACTCTATCCTCCACCTTTTTTGAAAAGCTCGTCACCGAGTATCTAATAGTTAGTACGACTTATTGAGTAAGCGTTGTCTGTCTAATTTATCAGAATATTCCAGGTATTTGGATCATAAGATTACTCTTCAGTTATCTTCGGTCCCATACTAACATGCTCATACTTCACATTTATAGTCGCTGTTTATAAGTTTGAAGTGTGAATATTATGCTATCAGAGTAATCAGTGTCGAATTCTAGATCTACACGCTCTTCTTTTGTACTGAAATGGGGGTAATCCGTTGTCTATATATTATTTGCTAATATAAAATATTCTGGTATAATAGTGGAATGAGATAAGAGATTTGCGTATCCAACTTTTTCGTCTTTTCAGATCCATTTCGGTCATCCATCCTCGATCGTAAAAGTACCTCACTGTGAAAGTTATTAGTACAATTTTCTGCATAAAAAATGGCCCGTAAGAGAGCATCTGCTATCGCATTTCGTTTTCCAGGAATCCATTTAATCTCGAAATTTAGTAATTGGAGGAAGACAGCCTATATTGCATAAATGCTTTCTGTATAAGGTGTGTGAAGAAACTGAATGAGTGGTTTGTAGTCAGCATAAAAGACTGAAGTTTAGTTAGTGAAATATGAACATGTATTCATATTTAGTAACGAAGTTAATCACTGCAAAAAGTTCGCGTTTGAATGTGGCATGATAAATTTGAGTATTTGAGAGTAACATTGAGTTGAAGATCAAAGTGAGGGTAATCTTCTTAGTCAAGTTGGTGCCATTTAGTTGGTGTTGGGTGATAATATATCCAGTACCATTTTTAGACACATCTATTTACATTTCACAAGACTCAAGAGGATTAGCTCCAAATTATTTGACAATTCGGAGGCAAGATTTCGCAACGCAGTAAATAATGAATTTCTAGAATCTCTCATCTGAAAAGGGACTTCTTTTTTGCTCAAGCGAGAAAGGGGTCTTGAAATTGTAGCAAAGCTCTTAATAAAGAGTCTACAGTTCTCAATTGTAGCGAGAAAGGACTCAACATCTTCAAGTCCTTTAGGGGTGCGGAAGAGATTGAGTTTAGATGAAATTTTTTAGTAGTTTGCAGAATTCCATGAATTTTATGCGTAGTTCCCAGGGCTTCAATTCCATTTAGAAATAATCTTACTTTCTTAAAAGATAAGTGTAATTTCGACCATAAAAGGCGAGATAATACGTGATCATAACATTCTTCCCAGGTTTCCTTTGTACTACACAAATCATCAAAATAAAATTAAACAAAAGGGGCATCAGCCCTTTGTTAGCATCAAGAAAAGAAGATCTAGATTCATCGGAACAGACAGGTTGTTAGGTCATATGGAAGAGCTAGAAATGGTCCAAAAACACTAAATTTAATTTCCTGCATCGAAAATCTAGAAGATCCTAATCCTTGTGGCATACGTGTAGGTTGTAGCTAGTCAAAGCTATTGGTTTGTAAGGCAAGAATATGACGGTGAGGTGGATAAATAAAGATACTCCAGTGAGCATTTTATACTTCAAGTTGCATGGAGCAGCCATAATTTGGATTGCTTAGATAATCATTGATGTTGTTTACAACCTCTAAATAACTTGCAAGCAAGTTTTTCATGGTTACAGAATAATCTTAAAGGACACGCATGTTTAGTGTATTCGAAATATCATCTTTATCAACGTCAACGTCGTGGGAGTTCCAACGAGATAAATTATGGGTTCCTAGACAAGTTCGTTCGTACATTCCACAAGCATCTCTTAAAGCCTAATTTATGGACATAAAGATCAGAAGCAGGAATTTGAGAAAGTGTTGTAGCGTTTATTTCTCGATATGTATAGAGAAGTCGCTTCAGGATCGAGTGATTAGGCTGAAGAAGTAGAGGTCCCATTTTAATTCCTTAATCCTTAAACCAGTTATCATCTATAGACTGTGATTTTTCTGCAAGTGTCAATCTGAAAAATCGACTATTAGTAGAAAAAGAGTAATCAAAGCTTTCTATGTCGTGCAACACGTCTTCACGATAGATCTCTTGAATCGATAAAGCTGTTCTAGTATTCAAGAAGATTTCTTTTGACTTGTTCCTAATATCAACATTACGGTTTCTTTCTTGTAATGGGTTTCGTAGTACTCAATAATTTATCTTCAGAAGCGATACTGGATTCATAGGATTGGTTCCTGATGTATTTCTTCTCGGTGTATTTTTACAAAGGTTGAATTAAGCTTTACCATCGCCCACGGGACTAATTAGTTTTCTGAGACTGACTCTGATTCGGAAAAAGATGAATCATCTCTATCTGGCGAAGAATAATTACTTGAGTGATCTTCTGAATTCTCATGATCACTTTTGGCGAGAGTGAATGGTTCATTAGATGCCACTTCCTTGAAACCTAATTTTGACTTTTCAGCTCTCTTATCGGCTTTTTGTTCATCTTTTTGATGTATTTTATAATAAGGGACCCGTTCATACGTGTTAACTGTAGGGCCAATATCAGAGGGTTAAGAATTAATGTGTGTTCTGTATATCGCAAGTTTTCGTATTCGCAATCTGTAATCTCATCACGCATTGCTTCTATTACAGCCAAAAAATTTCCTGGAATTAGAAGAATTTTAAGCGGCTTGGTTTTAACCTTTCGTTTTTTCTTTAAATAGAATAATTAACCATAAATCTTAATCTAAATGTGTTTCACCACTCACTTGGCCACCCTAACCACTAAATTTCATATTTTCGTACAGTAAATCTATCACCATAATTAAGAATAATAAAATAATTCTAAAAATATATCATCTAAATGTTTGGACTTCGAATGATCTTGTGTCCTTAAATACGACAGCCACTACACGATGGTAGTGCTTGTTGCCGTCCAATGACTTCCTGATCTTAGACGGCATTTCTAGAGCTGTTTTCACCTTCCTCGGCTATTAACTGACCCTATTAAGCCTGGAAAACACCTCATGTGAAATACATCGTCTTCTACACTGTTACTTTTGTTTTCGACGTAGATCATATTAGTTTGACTGATGTAATTTTGCTGGAATGATAATAGACGGCGGAATCGCCCAACTAGACAATTTAATTTCCTGGATCGCCGTTTTACATTCGCGATTCCCTGGCTGTACAGCAATGGCTCGTCCAATTGTATAAAAGCTTATAACCATTTTTTAAATTGAGAAAACTTCCATCATCATCCAGTTTAATCAAAACTGTAAGTATTTTCCGAGAGTATGCCGTAGGGTTGACGCGTTTCTCTCACATGCTGAAGCCACGCGTTGATTGTTACTTGTTGTAGTTATGAGCTATATGGGTAGGAATTGGTGTGTAGAATACGGTTTAATAATGAATTTGGGTAGAAGATTGGAGTTATTGAGCGAATGTATTTAGACTA
>PEDP01000161.1:0-35974 GCA_002918395.1 Erysiphe pulchra
TTTGCGGACTGGTTATCGAGGTAGTCCTATTCCCCCGGTCTAGATGGAGAGGAAATTGAACGCTTTACTAACTGGTTAACTAGGCTGTCTTATACTCCTCATTTACAAGGGGATATAGATGTTCCTGATTGGATCAGGTCCACAGATGATGAGAAAGTGTTTCGAGAATTTGTTTAACCAGATCAACTTCTCGAGGTCAATGATACCTCGATCTTACATGATAGAGCAATCTTGGCATCCACCAATGATTCCGTGGACATGTTCAATAGTGAAGTTGCTGAACTACGTCATGCTCAGTCATATGAGTATTACGCATGTGACCAAGCTGAAAAAGGTGATTCTGGCCAGGTGAGTGACTATACTCCAGAGTATTTGCGGTCCTTGGTTCCACAAGGTCTTCTACTTGGCCTACTCAAATTGCAGATCGGTATGCCAGTCATGCTGACACGCAATTACTATCCAAAGCATGGCCTTTGCAACGGAACTAGATTGATAGTAACTGGCCTATTCAATTTTTGCATCAAAGGTCGGATCATATCATAAGATCCACGGTACCATGGAAAGGAACACATTGTTTCCCGAATAATGTTGTCCTCAAGCAAAAAGCTCCCGTTCACTCTCATACGAAAGCTGTTACCACTTCGACCCAACTTCTCTATGAAAATTAACAAGTCTCAAGGTCAAACTCTTCAACGTGTGGGAGTCTATTTAACTAATCCAGTCTTCTCACATGGCCAATTATATCTGGCACTACCAAGAGTGACGGATGTAAATAGTTTGATTGTCTTACTCCCTAGAGGAGGAAAAAAAATCAGGAATGTTGTGTATCCAGAGGTTTTGTTGCGACCACCTGTACCAGCTTGAAAAGAGTTGAGTAACCACTAAAGGTAAACCTTTTCGTTATTGAACAGAACGTTTGAAGCTAATTGAATATAGGCCACGTGTATTTAAAAAGGTCTTTATTTGATATTAATGAGACGACTAGCCAAGTCTTTTACTGCTCGGTATATGCGTTTAACCTTCTTCACAACCTAGCTTCAAACAGCTTCTACTCTTGGAAGTAGCCACTTTGTGGGAAACCGGTAGAATGTCTCGGCGGGCGACGGTCTGTAAGTTAGCGATGTGGATTTGTGCTACTTATCATTATTATCTAAATGGGGTGCGTTGTGACTTCGTCTCAGATGATAAGTCTTGTTCTTTCAAAATATCAGCAAGATAAGGTTTCTGCTATATGCCACATTGTCAGATCACGGGCTGACAGTGTATCGTTTAGACGAGGAAGCGAAAAATTAATAGGGGATGACAAGGATAATTTATAAGACAAGGGTTCAAGGGTTCAAGAGCGCTAGGGAACAAGGGAAGTAGTAGTATTTCTAACATATAGTAGATTTCAAAGAAGTCAAGAAAAGACGGAAGACAAAGCATGAGGAACCAACCTCTACACTAACGCTGGGCTATATACATAAATCTATGGAATGATTTATTATCAAACGATTGAAAATAGAAATAACAATACCAGAAATATTCATATCGGTTTTAGAGCTACACGAATAGAAACTCAAACCAGGTCTAAATATAAAGGCATCAGTCACCAGATTTGACACTAATGCTAAGTAATGAAACATTTAGGTGTAAATGATTAAGTCAGGAATTTGATTCCTCACATTATTCCTCCCTTCATTCAAACTGCAAGCTCTACCAAGCGTGGTGCATTTGGATATGCTGTATGGAATTCCAACAATGCTTCTTGACAATTATCCAGATGTTCGAAAGGCTCCCATGTGGTATCTTGTGTGCCTGTCCATCTCACTAGGTATTTTATCTTCTTTCGGCGAATCCTTGAATCGAGTATTGCTTCTACTTCATGTACTTCATGACCCGAGGGGGCTATTTCAAGAGGTGATGGAGTTTCTAAATGCTGAGATGGGTATCCAGTATAAGCAGGTCGGAGAAGGCTTACGTGAAAATTATTGTCGATTTTAAACTGAGAGGGTAAGTCGAGCCTCGCCACTAATGGGGTTTTCATTGCTATTATACGCCAGGGATCTGCCCTTTTGTGGTCTAATTTTTTCGTCGGTCTTGAGAGATTTAAATTTTTTAATGAAAGATAAGCAATATCACCCACTTAATATCTCGGTGCTGGGAGTCTCTTTTCATGAGCATAGGATTTCTGAAATGCTTGAGCTAAGGTAATGTTTTCATTGCATTGTTATTTATTTGCATTTTAGCGACAAATTCTGGAACATCGCGGTTATCAGGGAATTCAGATTCTGGTCTAAAATCTAAACGAGGGTGTTGTCCAAAAGAGGCGAAGAATGGCGTAACTCCTATAGATGCATTTTCATGATTATTATTGCAAAATTTTGCGAGAGCCAAGTGTTGAACCCAATCATCTTAATGGTAATTCACATAATGCTTCAGATACACCTCTAACGTTTTATTAGATCTTTCAGTTTGCCCATCTGTTTTCGGATGATATGAAGTCGATAATTTATGAGTTATTTTTAATCTATTACAAATTTGTTTCCATGTCGTATCAATAAATGCTCTTCCTTGGTCTGACACTAATGAATCTGGTAGTCCCGAAAATCTAATTACATTGTTAAGGAGAGCTTCAGCAGTCTCATGAGCTGTAGGTCCTTCTAATGGGATGATCCAGACCCGTTTGGTTAAACGGTCAACTACCTGTAAAATGTAACGGTATCGGTGGTCTCTTACCTTGCAGAGTGAGAGTGATCCAATAAAATCTAGCGTTAAGTGCCGAAATGCTGCTTGAGGGAGTGGTAGGGATTATAGAAAGCCTTGAGGCTTCTGGACTGATGGGTTGTTTCTTTGACATTCCTCGCAACTTCTAGCATACTTAACACAGTCTTTATGACAGCTAGGCCACCAGTAGGAACGACTAAGTAGTCCAAAAAGAGCGGCGGCTCCGCGGTGACCGTATAATGGATTTTCATGAAGTTGTCTCAGGAGAGGCTCTTGGAGGGGTTTCAGAACATATTCTTTTCCATTTAAACTAAAGGATTGTTCAATTACTATGCAGCTTGCTAGTTGTATGTCTCTACGGGTGATAGCAGGGTCTTGAATGGCTGTGCGAATTTCCTGACAAAATTCATCGTCTTTACGATGTTTGCTCCAATTTTCTTGAGTCATATCCTGTAGCTGAACAGATGATTCTTCCAGGGGCAAAAGCGATGGCTTAACATAGGTGTCGAGATGTCGAAGTATTTGTTGTGGTTTAAACACAACCTGATGTTGGTGCTGCAAGCGTTGATCGCTGTCGTCAATTGGTTTATCTCCACTTATCCTGGTAAGGGCATCTGGTTTTCCGTTCTTCTTACCCGGTCGAAAAACAATTTTAAAATCATAATTGGCAAGGAACTCATTCCATCTAGCTTGTCGACGATTCAACTTCTTGGAGGTTGTAAAACATTCAAGATTTTTATGGTCTGAAAATACTAGTATAGCGGCTTCAACAGATCCAAGTTCAGCTTTCCAGGTTTCAAAAGCATTTACTATAGCAACAGCTCCTTGTCGAAGATCTCATGGTTGCATTCCGCAGGTAGCATCTTTTTTAACTTAAATGCCACAGGTCTAAAGACACCACTATCATCATTCTGAGATATAACAGCGGCAGTGACATAGTCAGAAGCATCTGTTTCCAGGATTGTCAGTCGCTTAGGGTCGAAGGGTGACAACATGGTTCCTTCTCTAAAAGCACGTTTAATCTTACCGAAAAATTCTTCGCACTTACTATCCCAGATAAATTTAACATCCTTCTTCGTATGATTAGTTAGAGGTGCAGCAAGGCGCGAGAATTCAGGGATGAAGCGACGAGAAAAATTTTCGAAACCCAGGAAACCTTGTATATCACGAACCGATCGTGTACACATGACACTTTCTTGGGATCCATTGATATAACTCTGGTTGATACGATAAGACCCAAATAAGTTACTTTTGTAGTCTCGAAATTACACTTGGAAATGTCTACCTGTAAGCCATGCTCACGAAGACGTTGGAGGACCGTCTTAACGTGTTGTCAGTGATCGTAAGATTTTCAGAGAAAATTAGTATGTCATCCATATAAGCAGTGCAAAAGTTATCAAGGAGACCGCGTAAGGCGTGATTAATATAAGTTTGAAATGAAGCAGAACCATTGCATGGGCCGAAGGGAAGAACCGGGGGTTCGAAAAGGTCATAACGACAGGTAAAAGCTGCTTTCCATTCGTCACCCTCTTTAATCCGCAATTTGTTGAAGGCTGAAATAAAATTTAACTTCGTAAAGAATTTAGCCTGAGAAAGCTGGCTTAAAGTTTCAGTAATCAATGGTAGTGAATATCGATTTTTAATAGATATTGCATCAAGTCCTCGATAATCAATGCAAAAACGAAGATCCCCATTTTGTTTTTTGACGAAGAGGACCGGGGCTGCAGCCGGAGATTTTGAGACACGAATAAATCCTTTGGCCATTTCCTCGTCCAGATAATCTCTAAGAGCTTTGAGCTCATTATGGCTCATAGAATAGGGTCGGGTAACAGGAGGATGTGTTCTCGGTTGAAGATCAATCGTGTGATCCCAAGATCGATGTGGTGGTAGCAAGTCTGCCTGCTTGCGATTGAAGACATCAAGGAATTCATGATAAGGTTTTGGAAGTATTTATCTAGGGTCAATATCCTTGGTAATTACAATATTTGTATTGTTTATCTGCATCGTTGGTAATCTTTGCATTCGTGGGTCAAGAAGTAAGTCTATATCGCGCATACTAAGTGCGAAGTTGTTATGTCCAACTTGTTTACTAATTTCTAGGAACTCTAATGCTGTGGCGCGTCTTGGTGGTTGAAAAATCGTGTTGTTGTTATGATTAGGAGAGATATGTTTGTTATTGATGAAAGGGGGACTATTTTTGAGGCGGTGGATTGAGAGTTGACATAAGGGATTGTTGTTTCAAATTTGCAACAACCTTCTTCCAAGCACAGCTCGCCAAATGTCAGTGTGTGCTCTTTCTAATCTACGAAGGTATTATGCCTTTCTAACCAAGGAAGATCAAGGATTAGATCATACTTGCACGGATTTGTTATACAGGCGGAGATTGTCCCTGAATGATTTCCTTTCTTCAAAAGAAAGGTGACCTGATGGGTTTTTACTAGTCCCTCTTTTCCCTCAAATCTAGTTAGTGAAATGGGGTTGGCAATTTTTTCACATGATAATTTGAGGTATTGAGAAAAAGATTCAGAAATGAACGCGAGACCAGAGGCGCCAGTATCTACGAGGGCAGTGAGGGTTTCATTTTCTATCCGAGCATTTTTATACATGTGACGTGAGAAGGAAAACTCTGCGAGACCCGCGTGACCTACTGTAAGTGACTTCAATAGGCGACTATCTATTGAAGTTAATCTTTTAACTGTTTCGACTCAGTTGGTAATGAAATCTCAACTAAAGATACGGGAATCCTTGAAGAATTTCCCAGAGGACAGTTTATTGCTAGATGGCCACTTTGATTACACCTATAGCATCGACCAAGAGAACGACATGCATTCCTGGCTTGGGGAGCCAGTCGACCATCAGGACCTTTTTCACGTGACAACATATCTAAATCCATTGCTGATCCTCCCTGAGACACAGTCAATTCACTAGTGGAGGAAGCCGTAAGAGGGTACATCATCTTAGCTGGTACTGGCCTTTCAGATGGTGTTGGTCGATAGTTAATTTCTTGGAAGGCTGCATCATTTTGGCGAAGATATGCAACACGTGAATGGTACTCTGAGGGTACATTGCGGGCAGTATCTAGAGCATTTCGTAATCTGTTTGAAAGTCGTCGCTCAAGCATGACCTTCCAGTCAGCTTTCTCGAGCGAACCGTACATGAAGTCCTTCAGCAGGAGAGAATCCACACCGTATGCACCAGTATTTATCATCGGATGATAAGACGGGGTCTTCAAAGACAGGCACATTCTTGATAGATAATAGCTTGGCACGCAAGTGTTTGACAAATTCTTGCGGTATACCTATGTACACTCCAATCTAACCAAACTGATCAAAAAGCTCGTGGTACATGACGACACTCGGAATGATTACTGTAGTACTAGTTCCTGAGATCGGATATGCATTCCTTACATTCTTTATGTAGTAGTCGAATTTGTCCGAGTCCTTCATGCTAAGGGTCTTGGGTAAAGCTCGAGGCTGTGTAGTAATTATTTGGCATTTTGTCAACTAACAAGTCTATGCTTAGAATAGCTTTATCAGTTAACGCGTCTCCGTTAAAGTACATCTCGTTAATTGAAAGTTGCAACAGCTTATGTGTTGCTTGCATCCATCTAAAGCATTTTAAATAGACTTTGAATTTTCCTCACTCTACTGTTTCCAGACTTGGTTCGTAGCTCGTGCTAGGTTCCTCTATAACATCTTGCCAATTTTGTATTTCTGCATGTATTGGTTGAAAAGATACTTCTGCTTCATTGGCAGTATTCTTATACATTTTTTTGCCTTCACGGAGCTCCCTTGCCATGCTACGTCTTGTTTTGAATTTGGTGCCTATCGGGTCCTGACACTTGACATTGTGTAGATCTTCAGTCAGTGAGCGTCCATCTATGCGTATGCTTTTCAGTAAAGCCTTTCCGTTCACAGGATAAGGGACTCTAACTTTATTGCCTCCTTTCTAATAAGCTGACATTATATCTTCTATCATGTTTCTCCTCTCTTGATCCACAACAAGCCTGAATATCAAAGTCACACATTCAATAACAAGGCAATAAATCTGACACAAATTAATAAAAACATAATTATAATACCATAACCGGTAAATATGATCCATAAAATGGGTCTGTTTTAGAATTCTAGTTTATTAGTATATTTGTTGTTCTAATGAAATTGTAACTCTTTGACTAATGAGTCACAATTTCCAATAGAAAGAATGACAGGCAAGCCGATTTGGTTACTTCTATGGTCGGTCCGTAAAGCATCAACGACGCCGCAATATAATTTAAACCGGATAACTTTCTGATTTTGTCTATGCTAGCATAGAACAGTATCATCAGCACAGGCGTACATATCGCAACACAGTTGCTGAAAAGGTCTTTCGCCGTGGATAGTTGTGTTGAATGGTACAGAGGAGTTTTCTGGATCCTGCCGCGAAATAAATATGGTTTGGGTATGTTAAAACTAATAAAGTCTAATAGCGGAATATACTAGTATTTTGTAATTGTTAGAAAGAATTATTTTTCCAAGTTTCATATCCGTGAAAGATTATACAATTAACGGAATTACATTGATCCGACGCGATATATACTTACTTGAAACAGAAGTGATCTGCTACAAATATATATGATATTTTTCCCGAGATGCCAGCCTCAGGATTCTCGTTATCATTTCGATTACCTAACACTCAATGTGTTGGTGATGATAATTTCAGCTCCCATCTATATCCGGGACTTCCGTATGGGTATTAGAGTACGTAATGAAGGGGGAGATATACGGGGTGAACTCTATAAATACATTGAAATCTATCGGATAAAGATCCATCAGAGTTTCTTGCGAAGAGGATTACTTCCCACGTGTCACTTCTAGCCTCATCGGTGATAACCATGGAAAATCACTAACTGTTGGGAGATTACATTGATATCGGACACTTTCTTCTTCAAATATAAGATGGTAGTCTGGATTCGTAGTTGCAGTTTGATCATTATTTACTCCGGTACCAGCCCCGGTACCAGCCCGGTCTGTATTAGAGGCTCGCAGAGACTCAAGTGCAGTGTGATAATATTGTATGAATGGACTACCCTTTGGATCACATCCGAAATTTCTTCAACCATAGTTGGGATAAGGTTAGATTGCCTAAACCTCTCTCCATTAGCATGCTCGAAATCAAGAAAGTATAACTGAGCGTATGATGGGGCCTACCCAGGTGTAGGAACTTCACCAGTCTGATTAAAAATCTCCCCATGAATTGAGAAACTTTTTACTCCCCCTCGGATTCCCATCCCTCCACCTACGATGCGGTTGAATGATGTTAAAGCAAAAGCACGATTGTACTGTCTAAAGCACCGACGAAACTCTCTCGCATCACTTTTCTCCGAAGTCCGTAGCCGACGCAGCTCAATTGGTGGCTTAGGGATTGCAGGAAGAACAACCCGTTTCTCCTTACAGCAAGTTTGGAATCTTGAAGACTACATCGATGATTTATGCACTCTTCCTTGAAATCAATGCAGAGCTTTATAAAAAAGACAAATGCTGTTACGCTCTCCCAAATCATGAGATGGCAAATTCTTCTAATATTGGCTTATGAAATTAGCCAATATAGCACGACTGCGTCCCAGCGTAGTGAGCCAGGAAGGTTACAGTCGAGGTTCCATACGATATTAGCTTAAATTATTGCAATAATGAAGCATATCACAAACGTCTTAATGCTATAACATTGGACCGAGCTGAATCATGTTCAAGATTAAGAACGTTTTGTTCTAAAGTTTAATTAGATATTTATCATGGCCAATCTTTAACAGTGGTTTGTTAACCGATATTTTCACACAGCTGACATGTGTGAGATTCAACCAAAGGGTATGCGAGAATTAGGTTAACTAAAGTCCTGAATATCGATGTTTGTGAACGATTAATTTCCTCACGAAAATACTCAAATTTGCTCTTTTTCAGAGTCTTAATGATATATTATCATTAACAATTTTGTAACTGAAGCCTCAGTCAATTTTTGCATTCGCTTTCCCGTCCAAAAATCAATTTTTTGGGAGGAACGAGCCATAAACATGTTATTTCTTTATGTGTTTCAAAGAAATAAACAAGATATTGCGATACTGAGATGTAGTCACATCGGAGAGACAGCCTAATGAGTAAGCGAGAAACTGAGCATAGACTTATTAATGCCTTAGGCAGCTAGAAGGCTTATAGAGTCTTGTATTACAGGTGCTTAGTAGCTGCCCTTAGCAGTCGGCATCCTTCATGTCAACTCCAAGGCGGTGAAAAGTGAAACGCAGCTCATGGTGATTAAATCCGCTTTAAGCCCTTACTGATGCTTTTGTAGGATAATCGTATTCAAAGACACTACTAATGCAATGTTTGGTCTAGTACATAAAAAGAAGGGTTAGACTTAGATTTTAATTTTTTACAATGTTGCAGAATCAAATAATTGCAAAAAAAATAAGCGATCAACGTGGGGATTAATCAGCAAAAACCACATCAAAATCTTCAGATTTGCGACTTCTCTAGACTCATAGTCTCATATCACTATCAATATTTATTCTTTTTGTTTTTTGTTGAAAAAAAATATTGATTTCAACTTCATATCACGTACTTAATTTTCAGCACGTAAAAAATTTGGGAAAAGGTATTTACAGGCCTACAGAACTATTGATATAATTCTAAAAAATACCTTACTTTCTGTACCCCGTCAAAACTCCCCCAGATACTCTTCTTTCGCTGAAAATATTCCGTAAAATTTAGATTTAATATCATATTTTTGTATGAGATGTTGAAAAATAATTACATACTTATTGACTGAGATGTTGGGCTTCAATGTCGATCGTGGTAGAATTTAGATGTTTTTAGTGGGTTTATTGATTATTCAGCTTCGCGGGGAACTCTTAATTTTATTTTCTTACCTGGCGTCAAGTCCTACTCTGCACCTCCACGTGGTGGCGCCTGAAAACCCTTTCTCTCGTTAGAAAGGAGTAAAGCAGAGAGGCAATCATTCTACCCTTCAGAATCCCCATTCATTCTCGCGGAACTCAGTCGGCTTCGTCTCTAGATCACAAACTCTTATCACCCTCTCTACGAAGCATCACCACGACTGTCCCAGGAAGTCAGATTGAAGGGCTCTACACTTCCAAATACACAAACCCTAATGAAAATAAGCTGGTGGCACAAGTGGTCAGGTGCTGGTTGGACTTTCTGGGAGTGACAGGTTGGATCCCTGTACGGCTTAGTGGAGGGGGACTGCGGCTGCTCTTCGAAAAAGAGTACGGGAGGAATGGCTAAGGTTTTCTCCTGACGAGTTTTTCCCAAGTTTTTCTCCTCAGGTATTCCCTCAGTCTGTGGCCTTTTGGGCCATAGTTAATACGTTTCTACCCATTCGACCTAATGTAACTAGCATTTGGACGGTGTATTGGGAGAAATTAGGCACCGGGTGGGCATTGCTGTAGTTTGGAGGATTATGTATTCTAGATGTCTTCCATACGTGTCATGTACATATGTACACTTGCTAGAGCCGTCACGATAAAATATAAACAAACAAACAAACTTATTTTCTTACCCCCTCCCTGTTCCCTAGACTGCTCTCTCCAATCAGCACTAGAATCTCTTTAAGCGAAAGTAATCAGGGTCTTAGCTCCAACCAATAACGAGAGTCACTCACTAACAACTTGGGACTGAGCGAACCGATCCAAGCAATACCCATAAGGAATTTTATGCCTTTGAGCATGGAGCTATGACCTTGTGTGATAAGTCTAGCATGAGGCCAAGAAGATGCCGCAATTATAAAGAGCTCAAACTCGATTCCCGCACCTTTTCTCGTCGACCCCGAGAGATTGTAGCAACAGCAGAGATAGAGGTAGACGAGATTTAAACGGTATATGTGGATTTGTAACTAGCATATTTTAGCATTTGTCACGAATTATTAGTGACTGACTCTCGTTACTGGTTGGAACTAAAACCCTAGTCACTTTTATTTATAGAATTCTTAATGCTGATTGGAGAGAGCAGTCGAGAGAACAGGGGAGGGGTGTATGAAAATAAGGAAAGGAAAGTAAGTAAGAATTTAATGTTTTCCATTTTCTGCAATTTTTCTATTTTGCAGTGCCGCAAAAGATTTAAATCTAAGTCTCACCCTCCTTCCTGAATACAGCTTGGATCGTAGATCCAACTTTGCGATGATAGAGTCGATTGCTTCTTGTACGTAATATTTCCCTTGCAGTTTGACTTCTAGATGCTACACTATAGATAAATGAATGTAATACCATTACATTATCTGTTTTTCAACAATTGAGGTCAGAACTTGAGTTTCGAAACCAACTCATTATGCTTGGGTGATTTCTTTTTACACGAGAAATCAACATCAATCCGAAGCAAAGGTTAGGTAATGTTGGAATTTTGTCAATGAGATCCCTGACCAATTTAGTTCACAAATACTTCCATCCATCTTCGGACAACGTCTTAAATGATCGGTATCTATAATTGAAAGCTTCCATTGTGGAAATCTTTAGAGCTCTGCCACGTTCCAAGAATCTTCGACCATCCTTCGAATTGTTCTTATAGAATCGTGAATAATAGTCTAGAAACAGGAGCTATTCATGGATCCACTAAACCTAATAAGGAGGCTCAGAATTGAATCTCCAAAATTTCCAACTCATTTTTTTTCCAACATTGGAGAAAACAAGCGAGATTTCTGCATCTTGATGTCACCACGCATTTTTTGAAATCTGACGTGTTATACTTTTCTCTCATTTTGTGATATTCGACGCACCCCCCCGGTATTTTAAAACAGGGGCTATTTAAGGGCCCGCTAAACTCAATATAGCATGATCTACAATTTATTATAGTTTGATCAGGGTAATTTTATATAGTGTTTTTTTCACTTGCCGTTGATTTTGCACACTTTACTAAGTTGGTTCAAATAAAGCTTGAATTATATCATCATAAAGTTATCTTATCATATAACAAATACTAATCAGATCCTATTAAAAACCTAACAATTAATTCTCTGATAGCCTACCGTCCTCTTCTTCAATGTCTGGGCGCCTATTATGCATGCTTTCAGTGAGTTTTGTAAGCTCTTGAATACCCACAGAATCACAGCCGGATGACGCTTAAATCCTCAAATTTCCAATTCGGACTAGATTACGCTGAAATATGCATAGTACGAAAAAAAGTATGTTGAGTACCAATCATGTACTCAGGATGGTAATTTAGCGCGGAGATCTATAATAATTTGCATTACCCTGTCTAGCGCATCTTTAATCCTTATTTTTGAGCATAATTGCAGGGTAAAAATTGTACATATTTACCTGTTTTACGGCTCGAGATAGTAGGGGTACATAGATATCTAATTCTAACATCAAACAAACTTCACAAGTGCATATTCTACGTGAATTCTATGCACGATGTGTAATCTAATTCCTCTCCAATATGTTCTCAATAATCAACCCTCATCGCCATATTTACATCAATTTTTATTCAATTAAATTACTAATATATAATATAAATATCGCATTCAATCTGAAATATTATGGTCGAATTTTTAGAAAATAAATAGGTTTTAAAAGAAGGAAGCAGGCTTTTCTTTACTATTAAAACGAGCTGAAAAGTTGCTGCTTTTTGTTTTCTCCATAACTTTCTTTCTATTTTAATCAAAAAATACACAATAAATTCAGATTAAAAGATTTTACTGGCAGATATAATTTAAATTGCAACTTACTGTTGATAAAGTCATGATGTTGGGCTTCAAATCCAAATGTTAAGAATAATGGTTTTTTCCCTTGAGGTCTGGGATTACAAATCGTGCATAGAATTCAAGTGGAGTATGCACTTTTGAAGTCTAATGTTAAGCAAAACTCTTAAGCAAGGTTTAGATATCTGAGTACTCATAGTAGTAACACGGGTAAGCCTGTGTGGAGACTGAAAATAAAACAAGACCCCGAGCCAGACCGCTCCTCATTGTAAATGATAGTTCTCCGGAACAACTCCGCGAAAATTGCTTGACGGTAAGTCCGAGGGTGTGATACTGATAGCAGGGAGTGGAAGTGAGGGAACATCTAGTTTTGTATCCACTATTTTTTTATCAATACTTACTAGTGTGGTGGGATTGAAGTGTAATGGGGACTCCATGCTTTGCTGATCATCCCTACAAATATATCTCATGTTTTGCTAAGTCGGAGTTTTTTAATTTTTTCTTCACGCATTTGCCGCGTCGCGTCGCGTCGCATCGCGTTAGTTTAAATTCCTTGCTTCTATTTGCCTTCGTCGCAATAAATTAGCTTTTTTAGCATTAGCTTCCAAATCGTTTTCCAACTGTTACTTTCGTAAGACACTATACTAAAATACAGTCAAACAGTTGGATTTTTTATATTGCTGCGGTTATCACCTGATTAAGGTTTTCTTACCATAAAAGACGGTGATTTATATAAAACTTACATGAGACATTCTGAAAAGTGGATATAATCATTGGTCGGTCGATGGGAAGACTTTATATAAGAAGTAAGGTCTTTGATTACAACTATATCAGTTAATTCACATTGATGGAAATTATGAGATAAGAGTACTAACTTATTTTCGTAAAGCAATGATCTTAACATAAAGCATGTCTTCAATCTTGAACAGTTGTCGGTCGCTTTTAGTCCTCAAGTAGAGCAAGGCTTACGCTAATACGCGCGAAGCTCACGCGAAGCTCATTAGTCTTGCTCATTTGTTTAAGCAGAAGGCCGAAAAGTCTCGGTTAATTGACTTTTTACAGGGATGATCAGCAAAACCAGAAGTGTCCATTAAGAGACGTTTGTGGTTGGGGGGGCATCAAATACACGTTGGTTTTCCAGTGGCTTATCACCTGAATTCAGACGTAAGGATTCCCAAACAACTGGCTTAGATAACCTATTCACTTTAAAAAATTACCCAAGTTACTTTCAGAGTTCCATTGAGGACAATGTGAAAATTATAGCTCTTTTTGTAGCGTAGACAAGCAAATTCATGAAATTGATAACTTTTAGTGTGAAATCTAGCCAGTCACAGGTACCAATTTTCCACCACTTTAGAATTGGCTTTGTCACGTGTATATGGAATTTGCGTCAAGTTCAGCCAACCACACCCCATGTGCTCACACTCCCCCAATCACCGACCCCAAATTTACCCCACATTACGTCCAAAAGTGTATATACCAAAGAATAGATAATAGATTACAAAAAGTAAGAGAGATAGAAGTAGAAAGAGACACGTTTTGGCGCTCTATGAGTGACCCTTATGGTTAGGAACTGATTATTTTATTACTAAGGCTTCTAGCCAGTGGATCTGGTGAATTAATTGAATCTTCGTAAAGTCCATTTTCTTGTATGTACTTTATAACCGAAGCTGGAATCAAATATTGTACGCTCATATCTTGCTTCAAAAAAAGTCGAATTTTAGTTGAAGATATGTCGTTTCGGATAAGCTGTTGAACAACAAATATATTCTCCTTCCATCGCTCGAGACCAGCTAGAGCGTTATCAAGGTCGGTTCCACCTCTTTCTATCACAAAGATTCCATATTGGCCGAGTATATGTGCCAAGTCGGACTCACTCCAAACACCTGGGGAGGTCATTGTTTGAATAAGATCAGCACCAGCGAGTAAAGCAATCTTCATCGGCACGCGAGTTCCATCTGGTTTTTGTGCCCCTCCAAGATTTTTGTTGATTTCATTTTCAAAGTGATCGAGAACGCGAGCTGTACGTACATAGGTTGGTTGTAATGCTTCCCAAGGATCTACCATCAGCCATGTCGGATTTTCATTGACGGCTAGCTGACACATTTGAAGCCTATGGCGGGATTCAACTAGCCCTGGTTTTTTGTATGAATCAGAAACCGGTGAGATGTATCCACCCATTATTTCAAAATTTGTATTGAATTTTGCATAATCCCAGCTGAGTACAAACATTCGAAGATGTAGGTAGGTAATCGGTGAAAATGAACCCTATATTCGAGATTAGCACACTGTACATTTCTGCGCTTTACAACCTAGCTTTTCTTACACATGCAACCAGAACAAGAGGTATTCTATTGGCTTCCTTCTGCACTAGTCGTAACCTCTCATGTGGAAATGAATATGTACTGAGATTTGGCGTGGCTATTGATCTCTCAGAGAAGTTGACAGCCATAGTTTCACACTGTTAGCTGTTAGGAGGCCTAGGGTGATAGGGTAAGTTGGATGTAAGATAACGATCTTTAGCAGGTCGTCGTGCATATCAATACGCTGAGCATCTCAGGTCGCAGAACTATGGTGTTAGTCAGCCAATAACGAAGTTATCAAAGTGATAACCTAATGATTGGCTGGCCTAGATAACCTTGTGTCCGGCGACTTGTAGTGTCTGATTAAGATTGTTTAACTAAGGTCACTTCGCTCCATGCGCAACCCCTGTTTTTCCTAATACTCCTTGCAATCTTTTTAACCGAGCTTTTTGAGTCTTTAAAATCACCCGAAGTTGTTCTATTTGTTCACTCGAGTTTCGCGTTAGTCTCGAACCGAAACTCTGCATGCCTGCCTGACTGTTACTCGGGGAACCACGAAAACTCTCGGATAAACAAGTTAGATAGCCACATCACATTTGTAAATATCGTCATAGGAATTAATGTGAGAATATAGTTAGATGCTATCAGGTTGACATTTTATCTATTGGATGCTATGGAGAGCTTTGAGCTTTTGTTTAAATTAATTCTCCCAGCAGCACCTTTTCTCCCCAAATGCAACATTCTAGATTGTGTGATAAGTTACTTTGAGGCATTAATCGATTGGAAAATTTTTATATTCACTAAAAAATAGATATCATCCAAATTTCACATAGAACCGTTTAAAATGGATGGATGGAAATAGTATGTTTTGAATTCTCACATTTTTTACCATAATTGTCTTATAGCCCAGAACATGAGAACATGAGGTATATGAGTATGTAATAGCTCCTGTAAAATCTGACGAGATTTCAGCCCTTACCGCTAAACCAATAAGAGAACTCAATTAAGCGAAACCATTGAACACTCTATTTTTGGAGGTTGACAGTAGTTAATTGTATTTGTAAAGCGCGGGATTGGGTAAATGTTTATTTTGCGATTGTCACATTTGTACAGATCATCTACACTACCTCTAACTAGAAAAGATTGTAGCTGCAATCAAGTAATGACCCATCAAATCTTATTGTAAGTAACTAAAAATTGAGCTATGGCCTATCTGATTTAGCATAAGCTCTAGTCTATACCGCTAAACGTATGACTTTCAAATGAACATCAATTGCAGCGGCGAGGAGCGTGAGCTTTATCTTACTGAGGCTTTAAAAATTATTTTCTATATATTGGGAAAGACTCTTCGCCATTCATTAACGATGTAGACACATTTAAATCGACAATCAGAATTAATTCGCCATGATCTTCTACACGGGTAGTCCAAGTACAGTCAAGTACACCTCCAGCTAGTGAAGAGCCTACTGTGGTAGATCTTTCATCTCCTAAGCCATCTCGATTACGTTGTTAACAAATATTTCGCACAGCGCACCAATTATAATCAAAAATATAAGATAACTGCCATGTCCATCTTAGTTAAAAGCAGTTTTGGAAGCAGAGAAACCTCGCCCGGCCCAAATAGTGGTAAATGTAGAAGTCTATACTGTAGCAAAAAATAGTTTAGAAGCTGTCCTTTCTCCTCTGGCAACCGGCACTCAAAGTAATTTCGTATTCTTTTTGGCAGTCTACCTTAGGTCTGCCGTCGCTCATTACTTTCACAGTAGCTACCCCACCAAAACTCCCATCTCGCCCTCCATTGGCTGTATCTACCATTGGGAATACTGCAAGAAGCGTAACTTCCCCCAAAGTCAAGTTTCAATATGCTGCAAAAAATAAAGTAAGTGGTACGTGAGCTACAATTACTCTTAAGGACCATCAAAAGTCATCGTCCATTGTAAGCATACGACAGAATTTATCAATAGAAAAATTTTTGAGTATTTGACGAAATTGCACACCCAGGGCCCGAAGAGCGTTTGTTCCTTAGTATTGATAAAAATGGTGGGTAGCATCTTCTCGCTCAATTTGGAGTGCGTCGAATATTGTGCGAACATCTGAATTATACACTATCCGATATGACGAACATTACTCGGACCTCCACTGGCTTCGCACTAACCATCAAAGAAAGGTAGATAAGGCGACAGCTAATTAATGTTTCTACACAGGGTGCCAAGTTAGAGCTGGCATTAGATCTTATTACATATTGGATTGCAATTGTTCTTGTTGCCCTTAGAACTTCTAACGGAAGTGTGATAGTCGATGATACCAATCTTGCTACTGAAATTACCAGAGTGACTAATATTGTGCCCAAGATAGTTGGGGTACATTCAAAGACTCTCGCCGGCTCAACACATCGCTCCTGGCTGGCACATTTTTCACAAGAATAAGCTGCACGGCCCGGCTTCCGCTTACTTGACGAATCAGAAGTCGCTGTTTTATAAAACAATGTAAACCTTGCTACGGATTTCACGCTATACGTTGTTGTGCTAGGACATCTGCTTACGAAAATTGCTCTTTTACCATGCACTCCATCAATAAATTTATGGCTCCCATTAAGTGTCTTCATTGTAGAGGCTCTCTTCTCATAGAATAAATTCTAGAAACTGCCTAAACCGTTCTCGCTCAGGACCGGTAAGTAAAGATCAACTTTAAAAAATCAGGCAAATGAGCCAAAGAGAATATCATCCCACGGCTAGGGCTGAAGCTATCATTTTACGTGCATAAGCAGCAGAAACTACTGCTGAAATACTGTCATTCAACGACCAAAATAATGTTTAAGTTGATATCTCAACGAATGAGGTTGCCGTGCCAAAGGTTCCAATCGAGGAGGATAAAATCTTTGAACCATAATCATCAAGGGCTCATCTCACGTGCCTTCTCACCTCTCTTTTACCATCAATTTCATCTCAATCAAAATACGAACATTCCTGATGAGTTTTTCCCACTGGGTTTTCTCCTTGGGTTTTCCCTCAGTCTATGGCCTTTTGGGTCATAGTGAATACGTTCCTACCCATTCGACCTAATGTAACTAGCATCTGGACGGTGTATTGGGAGAAATTAGGCACCGGGTGGGCATTGCTATTGCTGTAGTTTGGAGGATCATGTATTCTAGATGTCTTCCATACGTGTCATGTACAATGTATGCTGGCTAGAGCCGACACGATAAAATACAAACAAACAAACAAACAAACAAACAAACAAACAAACAAACAAAATACGAAAAGGGACCTCAACACGTGATTTATCATAATTCCGAGCATTCGATATATTACTAATATGAAAACCTTAGTGGTCTAACAACACCAAATTACATCCTGGCTTTAAATGTCACATTCCTTATGAGGGAGTAAACATTAGGCAATTAGCGATCACATACATTCATAGAGGTAACTCAGCAAATTTAGCTAATCAGATTTTCCTCTTTGCTAGCTTTACAGGAAACTATTGCTAGGTAATTATAAACGGTGTTATATACCTAAACGTTTATAAGGTACCAAACAAAACTACATCTACACAAACATTAATCAACTGGCCGCCTCCGTCAATGTCTGTAGCAGTTCGTGGTTTAAATTCAGTCTACTGGGCCTGGCAGCCTGGTATTAGTCGAGCCTATGGACAAGGCAAAGAGATCGAATACTGGCTGGAAAGTAGTAATTTATCCTGTCTTATAATTGGTGAACCTACACACCAGGCTGTAAATACACCCGATCTCGTTTGGACAAATATCCCAGGAACACAAGCATGGGTCGACCGTACGGAGTGCATGACGATTAATAAACTCCCTATGCGAGGCAAAGTTTTAACCTCATTCTTTACAATCTCTATCCCTCCATCTCAACTTCGTGTAACAAGGAACAATTTACCTAAAATCTCTCGTACAGCTGTATAATGGGCCACACAACCGACATTTTTAACATCGATAAGGACATCGAAGCTCATGCTCAAGGCTTTTACTTATGTATATCACATGCAATCAAAGCAATCGGCTCTCGTGCCTTTCATAGAAACAAAAAAATCCACCCTTTGTGGACCCCATACTACATAATTAATACCGTTCAGCATCCACTGATTCTGAAAGTATCTCTTTGGCAAAAACGTTATGGACTACACTTTCAGCAGCAAAACAAAAGTATTGGAAACATACCGTTGAGTCAATGACCTCCTCGTCTGATGTCTATAAATTAATGCGCTGGAATAAATCACGTTAATAAAAAACCCACCCCATCTAATGCACAAAAATAGAATAATCATAGATGAAGTAGAACCTGCATACATCCTTCGTGATGCCCTCCTTTAAAAACATCAGGCTACCGATAATTTACCTCCCTGCTCAACCCCTTCAGTTGCTAGAACTCCCTGTTCTGACGAAATTTCAAACCAAGAGGTCCGTACATGCACAATAGGATGTGGTAATAAATTACTAGAAGCAGATGGAATCTCTATCAATTTTCAACTGCCCGCTGGTAAATAAATGGACTTTTAGTCGTTCAAATTTTCCGCGCCAGTATCAAACTTGGAATTTATTCTCCTGTTTCAATTCAGCAGAAATAATATTCCTTCAAAATTATAGGTGGGATCCCTCTGTAATGAAAGCAAAAAGCCCGATAGCCCTCCTTTCGTGCTTGAGAAAAGCTCGGGAAAGAGCCATCGCTATGCGAATGTCACCTTGAGATCGCATATGACATAGTCAGTAGTCAAAATTTTGGCGCTGTATTAAAACGCGTCTCAATAGATCTCGTATCTTACGTAATACTTTATATAAAAGAAGCTTGTTCTAAGGATGGGCATCAAATTTTGTGACACCGAACGTTCAGGGTGCTTTTGACGCAGCTTTACATAACAGACTGGTCTGATGAATGAACCCACAGGGGTTGCCGGACTTTATCCTCAGTTGAACAAATTCTTTTCTTTCTAATAGGCGTGTCTAGATCCGACATCCTAGGGGACTAACTAGTCAAATAGAGCTGAAATGTGGTGTTCTATAAGGATCGCCTATTCTATCCCTTTAAGCTTTGTTATACATGGCTGAACCAATGAGAAGTGGAAATCCTAGAATGCGATTCAATTATGCAGATGACGCTAGTAAGTCATTTTCAAAGGTAGATGATCTTCTGGAATGTTCTCACCAAAAGTCAGTCTCCTTCGATATCGAAAGGTCTTACGTTTTTCGGTTCCTAGGTCGGAGGAGGAGGAATCCAGGGAGAATTAGATCAAGTGATACAACGATTAAGCCAACAAAAATTTTACGGTGGCTAGGTTTGCTCCGCAACCTACGCCTCAATTACAAAAACTATGTAACATGATGTGGCTTTAAAAGCAACTGAATATATGGGACGCTTAAATTCAGTGAAAAGAGGAGTCGCTCCGGGCCTACTAGTAGGAGCAGTGGACCTATACATATTATCGGTAGCTATACAGTATCGGAAGTTTGGTGACTCACCCAACAACCAGAGGAATTATCACTCCCTAGACTTCATATCTATGCAAATTGATTGATAAGATTGTCCATAAGGCACTGATGGCGGCACTCCCTGTATGGAAGACCACACCCATTATTGTTGTACACAAATAGGAAGGTATTCTATCCGCTCGAATAATACTTGGGAGAAACAGAATTTTTTTGCAGCTAGATTAAATTCTCTAGATGACTGTCACTCACTAAGAGCCCGAATAAGCACATACCCTAACTTAGGCACAGTGAAATACAAGGATCTTGCTTGATTTTCAAGCTCCCAGAGATTCAGATGTCGCACGTCCAACGGGCATATAGATAAATTCCACAAGGGGAGACTGTACATTCACTAAAAGCCTCAGCACATTCAAAAAAATTGGTAACCAAAGCTCTAGAAGCTGGTCAATGTAATCTCTAAGTAAGACAAATTTCTAGTTGAAATTTGTGCATTCCAAGATGGTTGCTCAGAAGGGCATGGCCGCTCTGCATAGGGATTCAGCTTATAAACAGATGGTATCACCTTCTGTAATTATCACGGTTTTCTTCATAGTGGTGAGGTAACCAACGCAAAGATTTTCAGAGCACACAAGGCTCTCGAAAGAGGTCTTGAATTTGATAGAATAAGTCAGCATATCTATATACTGCTAGAAAATTAGGCAGCTGTGTTGGCTCTACAAATAAAAATCTCATCCTCTAGCCTCGCCATTGTCTAGAGGTCCTTCAAGCTAGCACACACAGCCTATGTATCGATAAAGTGAGTACCTGATCATTCGGAGATAAGAAGTAATGTTTAAGTAGACATCAAGCATTTGCCGGACCAAAGTAACTTCCAGAAAGAAATTTCTCGCCAAAGTTGATCTCCTACGCATGTCTTCACTCACTAATGAAATTACGACGACAGTCCCTCCTAGACACCAGATGCGAAAAGGTCTGTTCAGCTAGCTATAGAGTACTCAATCTACAGATATGCCGCTGGAAGCAGCCAGAAAATTGCCTTCCACGACATCTGTTGCACGATCCAATTGCAGCTCGAACTGAGTACAGTAATTTCGCAGCGTATTGTCGCCGATTCCACCATATTGACGTCACGTTAGATTGCGCATACGGGAAGGAAATTAGTTCTACTCGCTTTATTCGATGTTAAAAATATGCTCATCTCCTGTAAGTTTAAAGGACATATCCCTTATAAATTTTTGGTAATTTAAATACAGTAATAAATAAGAAAATTCATGTTGTGAACTGAATCTAAACAGTGGTTATTAAATACATTTTAAATGAAATTTTCATCGTCATTAAATTGCTTTTTTTATTGTACAGTACTAAGCGTTCGCCCATCTCCATCAAGTTCGGAGAGAGTGAAAGATTGCACTCATGTACACAGAAAAATTATTATAAATTGAGCCTCAATATTGATTAATTATCGCCAAATTCTCATTCCCGTGTATTCGACAACTCTGTATATGCCCGCTGTTTTTGGCGTCCTCACTGGCGGCGGCTTAGGAATGATTGCCAAGTCAGGCAGTCTTAAGTCGTTCGCCACTGGAACTGGTGCCGGGATTGGGACGGGTGCCCAGTTTAGGATCTGGTTAGGTGCCATCATATGCCGGCCCTTGAAAAGAGCTTAAGTCAGTCAATAGAACGGTGGAATACGACAGGAGATTAGTTAACTCACTATGACCGGGAAGAAACCTGCGGTCACTACTGCTGCCATCTTACTCTAAGTAATGTAGATTTCTAGCAAAAAGAGTAAGTTTGACATGAAAATATAGGAATCTTCAAGATGATGCATGGGCTTACTAGAGTAAGAAATGGGTATAGATGTGAAATATGGGTATAATATATGATTTGGGCGTCGATATGAGAATTTTTACCGCGGGCTTGAATGGAATGGTAAATAAATGCCCGAGGTATTTGGGTGTCCATCCTATCGAAGCTAGGATCACAGCCGGAGGTAGTTGGTACCTAGAGGCATCTTGCTCGTATATACCAGGATAAAGTTGTGTTATTTCTAAATTGCCAATTAGTGATCGGAAAAAGGTCTCTAATTTGGGATTTGGCTTCACCACATTCAGGCTCTTTAGAGGCGCTCAAGTCAGTTCATGGAACGATAGAATATGAAAGGAGACTGGTCAACTTACTATAATAGGAAAGAAGCCAGTGCCTTCTGTAGCAGCCATTTTATTTCAATTGCAGCAAGATTTCTGCTGATTCTTTATCCTACATGTTAGGACGTTTCGATATATGCCTGCTGTATTTGGCGTCCATGCTGGTGGACGTGATACTGTAGTCGGTGGTGGTCGAGGAATGACTGCCAAGCCAAGTAGTATTGAGTCGTTCACCACCGGAACTGGCGTGGGGATTGGGTCAGGTTCCCAGTTTGGGATCTGGTTAGGTATCACCACATACAGGCCCTTGAGAGAAGCTCAAGTAAGTCGCAATGAAATAGGATGAGGTTTTTCAGGACTTTGATGTGTGTCTTTGAAAGCATAGAATGCCTTTTTATATTTCAACATGATGGCTTTCTCGCCAAATTTGTGATAAGTTTTCTATTTGAATATCACATTTTTCAACGTTCAAGTCATTTCAGAGATCCTTAGCATGGGGGTTATTAAGTTTAGTCCATGTATTGAGTATAACTCTATTTAAGTAGTTCACATCCTGAACTTCTGTCACCGCATAGGAAAAAGTCAACTTATCACAAATGAAATAGGTTTCTATTATGGATCACAAAATTGATGTCATATATCACTTGAGACTTTCCTTTGGCTTTCTTTTTGAGCCTCAGTCATTCGTAATGGCTCCATACCAGCCAACGTGACTGTGATCAAACACTACATAAAATCAATCTCTGTGAATCTCAAAATTGATATTTTGAGATGACGAAAAATGTGATGAAAGAGTGAGTGTGAAGAGTAAATTTTTTATAATTTCTAAGATCTTATGGGTTTCGTCCGCTTTCAATACATGTCCATTAAATTTGCGAAGAGTTGCATATTGCTAAGAATACTTTTGCGGCAAAAGTGACAGGTGATGGCAATATTCAAGAACACACTGCATTGTCACACTCATGACAAATCTTTGATTCAGTTCTGAATCTACTTTATATTAACCTAGTCATTTCTTCCTGTTGGTGCTGAAAACGTGAACTTCACATACTTCCCCTAGCCCCATGTGACACGTTCAATGTTGTCTTGCTTGTGAAATAAAGTCTGTACCCCCAGTGAGTAAAACATTTTCCTGGCCATTTATCGTCTTTTCAATAAAAGACTCGCATTAAAATAGGTCTTTAGAAGTCGCATGTATGTCTATCATAAAATTTAGATTACGCGCTTGGGATAGAACAATTTTAAGGCAAAGCAAAGGTTTTAGTTTTTAAATATCAAAAGTCAAAGCTTGGCATATAAAGCTTCGCGCCACGTGAAATTGTTGTATACACGACCGTTATACAAATAGAGAAAGTAAATAAAAGACAATTAACGACAAGGATCCCCTCGACACCGCTAGACGCCAATTCATGTGACTGTATCTTTATGAAGCGACATGAGGCTTAAGAATTCTGATTTTTTTGTCCAAGAACTATCCTTTTTATTTTCTTTCGAAAAGTAAAAAAAAAAAACTCAAACGATAAAAAAAAAAGTACATAAAAATACACAAGGTTCTTTTTAGTGAATAAAGAGACTATAGTATAAAGAGGGGACGGATCCTTGGATCCAAATCTAAGACACCCTATTCGATACGATGCGATATAATGTTTCAAGAGGAGAGTGTTACAACTCTAATTCAAAATCAATTTTGGTTGAAATCTGTTTCAGCGAAAAAGATTTCTTATCTGGTATTATAACCATATAATTTATGTTCCTGAAGAAGTGTAGTGCCGCGATGAGAATTTGGGTATGAAAATCTAAGTTTAAGTATTAGCCACAATCATCTACGCCATGAGGAGGAGAACATCCTTTCCTGGTAGTTAATGAATCACAAAATTTGAAATTACATTGAATAGGTGAGGGGTTGGGTGCAAGAACTAGATACGTAGCTAGTTTCTTTTACATGTAGTATTTGTGTCAATTTTCATATTTAGATTCCATGAGACAGAACTAAAGACAAAAGCAGTGATGAATTGTTGGATAGATTTTACGCAAGACATATAGTCTATCACATGACGAACATTTAACTGAGATACAAACGAAGATTAAGAATATTGCTGGAGTGAAAATGGAAAAAAATTTGTTATCAAAACTAATATTTAATAATAATTATTTATGACCACCGAGATATTCCCATGTATGCGAACACTGCCAAATTTCCCTGCCGTTTTTTGCCCATTCCCAGAACTTGGCGCTTTCGTCGCATGGCAGTTGATTTTTTGCCCTGCATTTATTACCAGGCCAGCATTCATTACCTGCCCGGCATTCATCACAGGCCAGAACGTAGGGGGGGGTTCCTTTTTCATCTCTTTTTCATGGCTTCCACACGCTGATGATTGGGGAATCAGTGCAATGCACTGAATATTTGGATTGGGGCATGATACGCAATGCGCTCTGTGTTGCTCTTGACTAGTGATGAGTACGTGGCAGTTCTTGGAAAATTTAGTTCTTGGTTCTGTCCATAAAAAAAAAGGGTTTTACTCACCACACAGAAAAGATGAGGAGTACGAGTGATAGTAGCCATTTTGTTGATTAGAGGAAGGTTCTACTGGATTTAGTCTAGAACGTGAAAAAATTACTTCTAAATTGAAGAGCTTACATGTAACTTAAAATTTTATTTCAGTAAAGACGTAGAGTAGTCACAAGTAGATGAGAATAAGAATTTTTGAAATTTATCTCATATGTAATGCTTTTTGCTGATGGAGAAGGAATTTGTAGACTGTTGTTCATGATTATTTTGGTCATATCCATGGCCTTTTATATTTCAATTCAATAAGCTCCTCAAATATGCATGTGATCAGTTTTCCGCAATAGAACCATCTCTCTAGACGTTCCAACTTTGCCAGAGATATATCCATTGGCTGAGGATAAATTTGTTTAAGACTTGTCTTAAGCATTTGTCTTCTTGTTTTGCTTTGTTTCTTAATACACGCCCATTTGGAGGTTTTTGTTGACAGATAGATGTGATATTGCATCAACCATTAGTGAGTTGCGTTTTGATTTGGAACAATGAAGCCTGAGTTTGGGAATCTCTCTGTTGCGGGTCTCAACTTTTTTGAGTCATAACCAGTTATTAGTGAACATTGTGACTAGATTAAATTACTTCGCTAGTTTCTATCACATTGTAATTATCTTTAATTTAATAGGTTCATCTTGAATGTGTTCGAATTTTGATCATAATATGCCACTTCCATCTGATAAGGTTTTTAATCTTCAGCTACATCAGACAGACGTCCAATTAGCAATCATAAAGGACAAAAAAGGAATTACTAAATGTGAAAAAATTGATCTTTGGCAGCGGTAATGGAAATCACAACTTAATTTGATATTCGATAAACTTTTTAAACGTTGCTAAATATAGACTGGTTTGTAGCGTCAAATCAATTTACAGGTCTTCTGCAACGTTATACGTCATCTGCCTATCACAATGTCGGTTAGGTTGATGATTTACACGCTGTCTGTCTTTCCCTTCAAACAGGAAAAAATTTCCATTCACAGAGACAATATGATAAAAGTCACAGCATGAATTGTGTCAAGTACGGAGTTTTAGAGGACTTTGGGAAAATGGCAGAGTTTCTCTGTCGGTTTTATCACGGGGTTATGTGCGTGTTTACACTTGGTTTATAAGTTTTGTTGTGAGATCTTTTTTTTTCTAACTTTCAAATGAATGTTCCCTGAAGGAGTAGACTTTGCTCAATTTCACATCATTTGAGCTCGACTTGAAGGAGTTAAAATTGTTCCCATGCATTCTTTCAAGGTGTATTTTAACCCGATGCAACTGTACAGAATAGCAGTTGGTGACACTGAAGAAATGATCCATGATCCTTTGGATATGGAAATGGCCCATCAGAGAAAAATAGATATGACCACCCCTATCATTAGTAATTAGTGATTAGAAGTCATTGCAACTCCCGTTAACGACCCTGTCTTTTGATTCTCAGAGCATCATCCATCATTGGCCTAGCAACAAAATTTGTATTAAAATAAAAAATTAGGTCAAGTGGGAATTATACAATCTCAACCTAGCAACAACTTATCTATCTAAATTTATCCAAAATTTTTAAATTAAGTATTTGATTCTCCTCGTCATAAGTAGGAAAAAACCTTATGATTGGGTAATGTTGTCTTTGCTATTGAAATCAATTCTTGGCAAAAACACGATGTCACTCCAACCAATATCACTGCTTTAACAGCTCCCGTCACCATTGGATACTGAAACTTAGTCCTGGGACTTATTACAAGAGGATATGATTAAAGAAGTTTGTTCGAATATGGACATGAGTAGCGAAAATCTAGTGTCTTTCTCTGAGGGAAATTGTATTAAAGTCTGGAAGCACTTATTTGGACAAAATTTTTGCAGGACTTAATTCTTTTACGCTTTAAATCATCTTCAACTGATTCTCATTATAAAAAAGCAATTTGTACGCGCTTGGATAGATCGTATTCCACATCTAGACCAGAGAGAAGACATTAGGCTATCAGGCTGTTTCTCTAGCTCTTTAATGGCGGAATTCAGTATCTTTTTGAAGCTCTTGAGAAATTTATGATAAAAGGGTTTGAACCTATAGTGCAAACTTTTGACTTACAAAGGACCACGCAACCAGTCTGCATCAACAGCCATTTTATGCTATATCGTAGTCTCATCCCCCGAAATATAGACAAAAAAATTAAGCTTCAGCTTTCTATAGCTGTTGAATTCAATATGAAAAACATAAAACCCAGAACACTCTCGAAATGCTCTAAGATATATTTCATCTCATTAATAGAATTCTATGCTCGCACGTGATTGCGAAACACTTACGAGAAGCTTCTCAAGTTCCATTAGAATACCTGCATCATCACTGGTAGTCAGATGCTCGAAATTCATTAGTTCAATTGATAGCAAATGCTACCGCAAGAATTGCAGCCATAGACTGAAATAGAAATATCTCGAGTTTTGAATTCGATACTGGGGCAAGTTTTGGACCTAAAATAGATAGAATATTTGATCCATTGATCGTAAATCGAAAGCGGGGGCTGAAACGAAAACAGTCATTTCACTTATATAGTATATAGAGAGTGAATACAAGTATATATATCCTAGCGGCAGAATTCCCAATAGCAAAGAAACTGCCAATAGAGCTTGCAGCAAGAGAAGCTCATACTTCATTTGCAACCCAGAAGCTCAAAGGAAATAGAAGAAATATTTGATATGGAAATACAAACAGGAGCATTTACCTGGGGTTTCGATTTTACTTTCAATCCAGGGATCAGCTATTAATATGGCTTCATTGGAAACCATTTTAGAAGGCGCGGTGGAGCGCAGGTTGATAGGCTTGAGGTTAAATCAAGCACAAGAAAGTAAGTAAGAATTAATAGGCGTTTCCCAGATTTCTCAAACCTCTTCGCAAGTCTTAACAGACCAGATAAGCCTTCGAATTCTTGCAAAACCTCCCAAAAAACTAATTCCTAACCAGAAGTAGATATGTAGTAGTTGTGCTAAATTTGAATCTCTAGCCGGATAACCCGATGTTGATATATCATGGATATTTTGCACTATAGGTGTTGTCAGAGGCTCGTATAGTGGCATCCAAATTTTATCTTGGAAGTACAAAACTTCCTTTTCCTTGTCAAAACTGTAAGCTGCGATGATCGCTTCAAATGATTTTATTAATTCTGTCCCTGCTATTTGGAATTTGACCTCCCTAGACCATGCTCGTTCATTATTCTGAAATGCATGTATAATTTGCAGAAAAGAGAGCATTTTTAGAGCGCTTGGCTCTAAAGTGCATGAAAATCTTTTTTTCACAAATATGTCACGACCTTCTGCGACCTCAATTCTATCGAAAGTTATTTTAATCACAGTAATCAGATTAAGAAGTTGTCTCTCTCTATTGAGCTAGTGTACATTGCCTTCTTTCGATTTGTCTTGCTGTCTTCTCGAAAGCGCGTCTATTCAACTATTTTCCATTCCTTTCCTATATTGTAGCGTGTATTTAGACCTCGACATAAATTCTGCCCAGCATATTTGCAACTCTATTAATATGCAGAGAATATTTCAAGTTCATATATATAGTCGCTTAATATAGTAAAGGATTTCAATTCTGCACCCCATTCCTCCACCAGGCTACAATTGCAAGTTGTTTCTTGTCATAGATATTGTAGTTTATTTCTGAATCAGTCAGCTTACGAGAGAAGTAAGCGATGGGTTCCCACAATGATTCTTTTACTTATACTTATTATTTGCAACAAGCATCCTCGTAGTTAGTGCATACCCCGAACAATCGGTTTCTAAACTTGTCTCTTTATATCAGGATCCGAATGGGCCAAAGAAGGCTCTGCAACAAACTTTGTGCCTTGGCAGAATCTCAAATGCATCATTCTGCTCTTGGTCCCACTTCCATGGTGTCCTCTTTTCTAGTGAAAGTCGTCCAAGGGAGCACAAATGTTTGAATTTCCTTTTGTGTAAACCCGTGATCGAAATTTTGAGAAAGAGCCAGAAAAAATCATACTGCGCTTTATATAGTTTTTTAGTGCTTCCGAATTCCAATATAAATCTCACTTTCTCTGGTTTCCATCTGTACGAAAGGTACAAGCTCCTCAACTGGAATATTGAAACCTAGGAGTTACGCGAGGATAAAGCAAGCTTTATCGTTAAGCGAGCAGTAACATTAGCTTAACATTGGCTTAACGTTAAAATTTTTTCAACAGTTGCACTACGATCCCATTTTTTTTCTAACCTTGGATTTTTTATCATCTTGCGAATCGGTAATTGAGCGTAAAATGAAACCAGGTTTTTTCGTATTAGTAATGTGCCCAATACTCCTTTCATTTTACTTTTTTTTTTCTTCTAGTAGTAGAATAAACTTGTGTTTGTAAAAATATAAAAATAAATTTGCCTTTTCTTGGCTATATGCATGGAATAAAAGTAAAAAAAGTTCTATTGCTACAGTGTATCCTTTTCATATGCCACATAATTTGTATATCTCAGAATAATTAACATCCATAACGCCCTAGCACGAGATCGTGCTTCTCAAACAGCATTTTCAATAGATAGGAGTTAATTTGGAGTCATATCTTTAACTAAAAGGCGGTCCAGTCAAGTCATCAACTTCATTAGAAATACTAAAAAATGATGGTAACTGATGAAAACTCTCTGAACCCGTTAGAAGCAAGTTGTTCACTTCTAGGGAAGCTTGCTTTTCTTTGCTTTGAGGAATACTCGACCAATTTTGATCTATTATTAAACGAGAAATATCCATTTCTCCAATTATATTGGAATAAGACGTAGCCGAACTTTGGCTCCAGTCTGTGAACTGATTGAAAGGTAAATTTTCTACAGAATCTATAGATGGTTGATCAATTGTATTAAACGGCTCTGTCGATATAATTTCTTGAATTCGAAGACCGTCTCGACTAGGAAATGATTGTAGTGTTGACTGGGTCGGTCGAAAATCGTTATTTTTGGTAAAGACTTGATTAACTCCAACGTAGTCATCTTTGCCGAAAATGTTTAGTGCATTATTATTCTTGCAAAATTTTTTTGGTACCACAAGTGGAAAATTACTTCTTTTTGTTTCAAGGAATTTATCTTTAAATTTATTCCTAAATCGATCCCTGAGATCAGTAGGTTGTCTGCTTTGTAAATTTAGTCGGGGATCCTTCTGAATTTTGGACCAAGCAGGCCCAAAAGTTTTATATCCCTGGAGGATGGCACAGTCTTCCTCCTCGGTGAATTGTCTTCTCTCACGGCGGCTCGATTGGCGTATAGGACCTTTAATACCAAGCCGGAATAGGTCTTCTAACTTCTTCCTATGCGAGCGCTTTTTTCTACTTGCAGTAATACTGTTTGTCTTTAAATTTGTTTCATTCGATTTGCTTTCATCATGAATGAAGACATCATCTGAATTGAGGTCTGAATTGAGGCATGATCTCATCTTTTTAGAAGTTACTTTTTTCATACCGTCAATCCCCGTTGAAGCTCTCTTCCTTAGTTCGTCCGGACAACAGGTCCGCCATCGATCTTTTAAGTCCGAAGATGATCTCTCGTTAAATACAAAGGATGAATCATTGAGGATATCAGCCCAGCATCCAACTCCATGTTTATGAACTCCAAAAAGTAGATTGTTAGTCTCTTCTTCAGTCCACTTTTTACGAGTTGCGACATTTTTTTGCTTTTTTATCCCGCTAACAACGGTGGATTGTCTTGCAATGACTTGATCATGCTTATTTTCTTGTACCCTTTTGGGTAATTTTGTACTAAGAGGTACGGTATTCAGCGAGTTTCTACCATGACTATCATGGAAGCAACTCGAAGTAATCGGAGGAAATAGAGTGGATTGAGGCGGTGGTTGATAAAGACCGATAATAATTGGAGGAACTACTTGCTTCGTGGTTTTCTGCTTTTTTGTCGGCCGAGGAAGTTGAACAAAGTCATCCTTATTTGAATCTATTGTATTTATTTTTTTGCTGAGATTAAGATTTCCACAATCACTAACATCAAGTATCTTACTTAAAGACTGACGAGAAGAATCCCCTATCGTACATTCGACTCTTGAGTTAGAAAGCCTTTTGTCTGGATTATTGAGTGAGCTCTCATCATCAACCGTTAATAATATACTTGTTTGACTCGAATTCAACTGCAAGCTTGTTTCTTTCTCTCTTTTTAGTTCCCCAGTAGCTGGTTCATGGTGTGGGGGCCGACATAGAGTTTTGGAAATGCTTGGTTTTTGCAGAGGGGGAAGTTCGATATAAGCCGGATCAGTATATGTTGGCGAGGTATCATTGAGTAGGGCGATTAGACGTGGTTCAATTGTAGTATTGCAGCTGTTCATATTATCAATATTTCCCTAACACCGTGAATTGCAAATCAATTTATCGTGAAACTGTCTTGTCATGTCGGCATCAATTTGGTCAGTAACTCCGCAGCTAACCAAAACGGAATCATTGGCTCGCAATACTCGCGGGCCACAATTGGTTGGACTTAACCCCTTGTTCTGCCTGCAATAGGCCGAGGGACAGCAAAACGTGGGATTTAAGTCTGTCGCTGGTTGTTCATTTTGTATTATGAAAGCCGTAATCTAATACATTTTTTTCTAATTAATTTTCACATCTTTTAAGCTAGACTTAAGGTATCAAGACTATTTTAAAATACTCTTTCAACCCGTATATTAACTTGATACTACTGTAGAATTTTGGGTAAGTTAAATTAACAGATTTCCGCCTGTAATTGAAGCTAACTTCACTACCTTGCTACCTAATCCCTTTGAATGTTGCCGTTGCCCTAGATTCAATTATCTTAACATTGTTGATGAAAACCATTAGCCGTATATATTACTACAAAGGGCAGGACTTAAAAATCTTCAAAGAATGCGATGAAATTATGATATTGTAATTACCTTCGTACATTAAATTTCGTGCGTTGGAATTCAATTCTTTCCAAATTTAAACTCAATGAGGTAAACTTTTCAACCTGAGCAGTAAAAAAAGTGCAAATTTAACCCAGAGCCTATGATAAGCAGAATTTTGAAATGAAATTTATGTCTCAAAATAATCAGGATGATGTGATTAATTTGCAGCCGCCTCCAAAAATTCACTTTGACTCGTTCAAGTTCCTGTCAGCTCAAAAGCAGGGTTACGAAAATATCTTTACACTTTCAGTAGGCAAGATATACCTTTTAAGGATAAATTGTAACAATTAAATATGCGTTCGGATTCAAATATGACCGTTAACATCTTCAAACTGGAGGCAACAGACTACCTGGGTAGGCACAAATCTGTGCTTAGTCAGCTCAGAAAGACACACCCTACGTAGCACTCTATTACACGACCATATTATCAACATTTAACATATCCTACCGACCATCATTGTCGGCCTACCACTTGCATACTATATTTTAAAGCAAATTTATTTACTGAAGAATTTTTAAATAGCTCAACCCGTAACCTAGAGAATCAAAATCAATTATTTTAAACAAGTATTAGTCGAAGTGAAAGCTGTATGCGCCAGGCTCATAGGATTGCCTGGCATTCGCGAACACGATCAGATATATACAAAACATTGTTTCAAAGCTAGGAATAGTAAATTCTTAAAATATATTGATTCAATTATTTATCTCATCATAATTACCGAAATTAGTTAATCAAGTCGAATTTATACCCGAAGTAGTTACTGGGCTTAGAAACATAATATTTTGGTTGTCGAATCAAAGATTTATGTGTGTATTGCTGTCCCTCAAACTTAAGGAGTTACGACAAGAGAGTGAGGGTAGAACTATGACCAAGTGAACAAATAGTTAGATGCAAGGGATTTAGCTTTTCTCAAAAGTATTGATAATTGATCAATATTTAGAACTTTTATTACAAAATCCTATGAATCATCGTTGGTCATTTTATCCAAGAGATGGAATTTATGGGTCTTGAGACATTGTTTTACTTGTTGAACTAATGCGAATGAATCAAGCTACGGTTAAGCCAACTTGGAAGAATTGTATGAAGGAAAGGAAAGAAAGCCTTTTGAGTTTTTCCTTCCAACTATGGACTCTGTCTTGAGACAATCATGTCCAATTATTCTGAAGCACACCTAAAAAAAGCTACTAGAGACAGGGATTACTTTATTGGCTATGGGAAAATTGAAGTGAAATCACACAACCAATAGATAGACTATGAAAGATTATAGTTTATGTATGATTCATTGGGTGATGCAGGAACTTACACTTCATTGGGCGCGTGTAAGAGCGCGTCTCGCTTAAGGTGTGAAGCATTCAACTCAAATCGCCCTTCAGACTTACTCCATCCCTATCCAATCGAGCTTCAAAAATAGAGAGCAATGGAAATAACTATGGAATTGACAATTTTTAGATTGAGTAAGACATCTAGCTCGCAGAATTATGTCTCATTAAGGTCAATAACATATAAAGAGCCTCCTAGAGCCTTTGGAATAGACAGACTTATTTCAAAGCTCATCAGAAACTCGATAGAACAAGAAATATAATTCTAAGTATAGACTCATTTTAATCACTCATCTTTTTTCCCAGAAGCTGTCCTTAGCTTGAGATTCAGTTCATTAACTTTCCTTTCCCTAAATTCAATTGTAATTCACATATTCTCTTTGTTCATTATCTTTCAATTCCTCCCTACTAGCTTTCTCGTTTCTCTCTGAATATAATTTGAAGTTGCTAAGATGTCAGTTTCAGCAGAATTCTTTTGCTTGGTAAGCCACTGCTAAAACGTTATGTTAGGCCTCGAGCTTTGACATGCGTTATTCCAAAAATTAAACACTAATCCTGCAAAAGCGCTGTCAAAGATGCATTCGAGATAGATCACAACTGAGACCACATTTAAGAGAATGTCCAGAAGCAAACATTCAGAGAATTGCATTTACTCCTCCTCCATGGCAGAGACGTGCGTTTGATGTTAATCAGTTCCGAGACCTCAGCGATTCAAATAACGCATCATCACGGCAAAGACGTCCATTTGATGTTAACCAGTTCCGAGACCTCAGCGACTCAAGTGAAGCATCATCTATATCTTCTAGAGATACAAGCCATAACCTACCGCACAATAACATGACACATAATAACACGACACAGCAAAATGTAACGCGAGATAACGTGACCAACAACAACGTAAGGGGTGATAACGTGACACGTCCTGTGCATCATTTTGTGGATAGACCGATAGCAAGAGTTCCTACATCTGCTGAATCTGTAAATACGTCGGAGCTCGAGTATGTTTGAAAACTTAAAAATGATATATTATAACTAATTCTCTCCCTAGGACCGATTTAAATGAGGCCTTATTTATCCCAGACCGCCGGAAAAAAATCACTCTTGGCATGGGCGTTCGGGCTCTTCTGACCGGAAAACAATTGCGGCTTCAAGATCGGTATGGAATTTTGGTTACAAATCCATTGTGGATTGGTGATGAATTACATGGAGATGTTAGACTGGCACGTATGATTAGGCCACCTTGAGCTCTTCGCTATGATCGACAATGTCATTTTTCCCAGAAGTGCCAGCATAAGCTGTGCTCCCAGATTGGATTCCATTCAAATGGCTTGAGATGGATTCTACACTCAGGCCGGTGCAATGTTATTATGATTATTCAATCATAGAGAGATTCAATCCCAATCGGTATGCCATTTTATCTACTCTTAAATACGCTTACGTATCTCTAATTTTTCTGTTCTAGATGCAATTCATAAGCTGCACCTAGCGGATTATTTTCTCGCCCCTCCCACATGCAGAGATAAAGACATTTGTCTTTTTTGCACTAGCTGTGACTTAGTAATATCCTTTTGGCTCCAATGGCGAATCGGCCAGTGTAGTAGGTTAGAAGAGTAAATGCCATACGCCTTTGAAAACCATTCAAATATAGTGGAAACGAAAGGTGAACTTGGAAATCCTGCCTACTATTCAAATCTAGTTAGGAGATCTAAACGGCGTTAAGTGTCTTGTGCATATTGTTTATTTGGGTTCAAAGTAGAATCCTGGCAGAATCAGACAAGAAGTCCAAAGTAGAGACTATAAAATAGATAGTTCTTTCAAAAGAGCGTTGAAATCCATTTAAAATTGATGAGGAAAAGTTATACTTTGTCGTTGCAAAAGTTGAAATGAGTCATTAAATAAACGTTTGATAAATTAATAAATCACTTATTTGCTGCCTTATTTTAAACTGAATAGATAGGTCTAGAACTTCGTGCGTCTGCAAATCATAGTTGTGAATGATCTAATAAACGATAAGATGATAAAATTTGAATCATTAACACGAAAACGCTAATATATGTTAACGTCATTGATAAAAGTATGTTAGGCCATTGAGGTTTTCTTATTGCTTAAACTTAACAAACTAAGAAATTTTCCATGCATTAAGCCAAGAGTGAGAACGTAAGTCTGAACGACCCGAGGAATGTGCCTAGGTTCATTGAATTCCGTGACATCTAGATTATATTCAGTTTCAGAATTTGACTTAAGAAGCTTTGAAAATCTAGTCGTAGGAAAGTCCGATGTTTCCTCGATATCGAAGTCCTGCTCATGATACGCTAGTACGTTGTTGTTTACATGCCATGGACAAAAAAAAGATTTTGTTTGTTTAAGCGTGAATAGTGTATGGAAAATCGAAAACGTTGATTAGACCCTGTTCACCGCCAGTCCTATTAAGTACGGGCCAATCTCGAAAATTTTAATTTATTTTGCATTCTATTACCTAGTGGTAATAATCCATTTTCTCTTTTGTCAAAATTGTCAAAACTGACCAAAAATAAATTAAATTTTGTGTGTGCCTACAGTCGGCTAGTCTCACATGTATAATTGTTCATTGCTAGTACTTTCTGCTTTTCCTAATCCTAATGGAGGGAATTCTTGGAGGCGAGGAACAATGACTCAAGTCGTCCGTTGTCATGAAGTTCATGTTCGGAAGTCCAGTCGGGTTTTGCTACAATTTCTTACAGGGCATTGATCATATGCAAAGCCAGCGCATGGACATACTTTCTAACCCCCCTCACGCGAATTCAATTCTCGCAGGCGACTTCAATTTACATAATACGGAAAGGCACCCTTCTTTTAGGGAAATGTTATTTGCCCACCTCAAGAAAATTAAATGCCCTCCCCCCACTTTGCACAATTCTGGGACACCTGGATCTTTAATTGGTCTTCCAAATTTACGGACCA
>PEDP01000162.1:0-35938 GCA_002918395.1 Erysiphe pulchra
ACCCAGCTGAGATCCCGAAGGATATTCCCGAATCTCCATTGAGACCCTCAGCATTTGGGGTTGGCATGGACTGAGCGGCATTGTTAGCGTCAAGATAATTTTGCATAAATAAGTTGCAATAATTATCTGCATTAGAAGATAATCTTGTCGTTAGTAGTTCTCTTACTGACATCTCCCAAAGTGTATTAGTACCCTCTTCTCGGACGCTGAGCACATGGTCATAAATCTTTTTCGCTGACATATTCATTAAATTGGGCGGACATATTGCTCTTTCAATTCGAGCTGCAAGAATGCTTCTTGCTTCAATCTCACCTTCTTGGAACTTCTGTGATTCCAACTCATATTTACTTACAGCCTCAGCGTAAGCTTCATTAGAGAATGAACTCTTCACCGGTGTAACAGGATAGACGATAGCTTTAATTCCGTGAATGTCGTGGAAGACGTGGCCTATGCAACGCCGCCTGACAAGTGCAGATTGTACATCTGGGACACACTTATACAGACTGTCCCCCCGGCCAAGTATAACTTTAGTATCGTTTTCTGACATCTTTGTAATGATTTTATCCAGAGCCTCTATTGGCTGGAAGCGCGCCTGGGCTCATAACCTGTTTAGATTATGAGCTGTCTAAGGTCATAATATTACCTTTGTAATATTATAGAGTAACTTTTACTACTATTAGTAAAAGTTAAGGATTGGAATAAAAGAGTAATATATTTAAATTGTATAACTATTGTGAATTGGTAAAAGCTATATTATGAAGTCTATGATTGATTACTACAGAAAGGGAAAGTGTGGGACTTATACAATACTAGAGCCGCTAGCCGGCTCTAGCGTGTTAGTACTCTAAACACAAACACAGCAAACAATATAAGCACATGCCGTATTTAACTAGGATCTATTGATTGCCACATATTATATCCTCGTACCAATGTCATAGGTGTGAGCGGGTCGATCTTAACAGATAGGGGTTTGTGATATAGGGACGAAGCCGACTGAGTCCCGCGAGAATGAATGGGGATCCTGAAGGGTAGGATGATTGCCTCTCTACTTGGCTCCTTTCTAACGAGAGAAAGGGTTCCCAGGCGCCACCACGTGGAGGTGCAGAGTAGGACTTGACGCCCAGTGCCTAGGGGTTAGATAATTAGTTTGGCCCATCTTTTATCGTTAAGTAAGCCCACAAATCGTGAAGCGAATCTACACATCGTAAAGCATTTTATGTGAGACCACAGGGCGATTTTTAATTTTCAGTAAATTTACCTAGTCGTTAGGCGATAGTCACACACTAAAAAGCCTGTCGCGATGGGACAGATGAGCCCGTGAAGGATGAAAAGAGCTTTGAAATGGTCTTTTAATGTTCGAAATTGGTCGAGAATTGAGGAAATTGTGATGTTAATGTGGGGAGACTGACCCACAAATTTTCGGTAGCAAATGAGGAGTCGTGCTGCCTTTTAGTACGACTCCACCGAAAAAAAAGTGGCGAATAGTGGCTCCGTTTTGCATGCTAGCGCGTTGAGGCCTGTCGACGCCGAGCCAATGAAATAATAGACGCCCTCCGAAAATGGCTCAAAATGTCCAAAATTTGCAATGAAGATAGCACCTGGAGTTAACTTACTAAAAATACAATTTTCAAATAAGGAGCAATAATTACCTTCCTCGCTACTGCACTTAGAAAACAAACGAGAAAAAGTACCTTTAGCAACTCTGATTGAAGAGTTAGTACGCGTAAACAAACTTCAATCCTAGAAAGTGAAATTTAAATCAGACATGGAGAATCGCTCACTCTTGCCTTCCATAAGTAATCCGATTTTTAAGACCGAACTGTAAATGCTGTTAAGAAATTAAATGATCATTGTTATAAATGTGGTAAGAGTGGCCACTGAGCACAGAATTGTAGGGAAAATGGAGAAAAATATGGTGTATATAAAAGATTTGAAGATGTCCAAGCAACAAAACCGACCGAGAATAAATTACCCGTCCACCAATATACATAGAACAGATTACGAACAGGACTCAGGAGATTTTTAAACCGTCATTCAGGAACACGTACAGACGCGTCAAAGTCAAATAATTCTTTCCTACATGTCCGAGGCCAGGAAAAAAATAAGGCATACCCGATTAATGAGCTAGAAGACAGCGTAGTGGATCAGAGTCCTGCGAAGAGACTGGGAGATTCAGATGATGATGAAGAACTAGATATTCTTGTGAGTAATCTATTAAATGATAATTCTCAATGAGACGACCCAAGCCCTCACTTCTTAGAGGTGAACGCCAATAAAAACATTCTACAACCCTCGATTATGCAACCATTACGGGAAGGATTCGGAGATTTACACCACTTATTCGAAGCAAAACTAGACAATGGATTGAATATAACTGTGTGTTTTGACTATGGTTGCGTTCCCTGCTACATTTCTAAATCAGCAACCAAAAACACGGCAATTTACAAAACGAGGTCACCAACAACAATCAAAGGAATTGGTGGTGTGGGCCCGTAGATTACAATAGAAACTATTGTCAGAGTCAGATTTCGCACAAAGTCTGAATATAATTGTTTTTTCAATGTTTCTTGCTGCGTTGTCGCCGATAATACGTTTCCGGGGGTAATCTTACACTTAGCAAAACGATTTTCCACAAATTTGGTGTTTCTTGCAGGTATGATCCTAATACTAATCTACAAACACTTTCTCTTCTAAATTTTCCAGATAAAGCAATGTTTCACCCTATTCAGGATATCAAATTCAATCGTTTTCCATCAACAAACTTTACACACTCTTTCCCTGTAGCAACAGTAATAAATGCATATGAAAAATATAAATGGGGCAAAGATACACTGATTGAAGACAACAACGTTCAAAATTTACTTAATTTTTATGTAAAAAATTTTCCAGGTTTATTTGATCTGTTATATATCGCCAAAACGAAACACAGTATTATAACAGGAAATACGAAACCCATTAAGCATCCACCGCGACGTTACAGTCCAACTCAAGAAAAGGCTATTGCTGATTTTATAAGGAAAAATCTTGGACATATTATTCAACACAGCAAAGGCCCTTGGGCAGCTCGCCTCGTTCTGACTCCTAAAAAATAGTTGATAAAACAATGGATTTGAGTAATAGCGACAAAAATTGTGTAACGAACAGGATCTGCTGCGATTATAGAGACTTGAACAAAGTGACAAAAAAACATGCACATCCTCTTCCCAGTACTATGGATCAAATCCAGAGAGCTGCTGGCCATCGATACTATATTTTCTTAGATTTGAAGGACGGATTTTGGCATATTAACCTCAATAAAAAAAACCGCGAAAAAACTGCATTTATCACACCATTTGGCTTGTTTGAATGGCTTGTTATGCCATTTGGGCTCTGTACGGCGCAGGAAAGAGAACTTCTTGGAATTTTACTGTCTCTACAGCACTGGCGTCTCTGGGTAGAAGGAGGTGATGTCACGGTTATTACAGATCATGAAAGTTTAAAAACTCTAAATACAAAAGCTGAGCAACCCAATAGAATACTACGTTTTCTTGACGCTATCGAACATTATAGCGTTAGAATTATATATCGCCCGGGTAAAGCAAATGTTCTGGCTGACTATCTCTCGAGGCCAGTTTCTAACACAATTTCGAGCCATTCTGAAACCGTCTTTCCGTCAGTTGAACAAGAGAGACAAAATCAAGAACTACAAACTGAATTTAGTATTTGTAAATATTCACATGAACTGAATCGCATGTATCTACAAGCAATTTTCGAATATCTCCAATTTGATAGTGTATTACCACCCTGTCTCCACCCAGAATGGGTAAAAGAGCATTTTACAATTCATTAGGATAATTTGTGTCGAGTTATGAAGTACACTAGAGCTCCTGGTGCCCCACCTAACCCCGTCGGTCTTGCTTTCGAAAGTACCGCTTTATTAAAAGTCTAAGACCTTGATATTCTTCTACAAAAATCCAAGAATGCACACCACGATCTAGCTCACTCCACAGTCGGTACAACTTTGCGTCATCTACTTTCTCATTATTGGCATCCTGAGATTACACTAGCAACACACCAAGTAATTTCCGAATGTCCAAATTGTCAATTAATGCAACGTCCAGATCCAAAATTACCTGATTTAAACCCGATTTTACCTCCACTGCCTTTAACACGATGGGCGATTGACTTTATGTCCTCTAGTGATATGAAAATTTTGGTAGCAATCGAGTATGCTACAGGATGGACAGAAGCAGAGCAGACCAAAGGAAAATCGTTTATGGACACGAAACCACTGCTAGAAAAAATATGTAATACTTTTATATCATCATTAGAATGGATCAGTGAAAACGCGGCGTGTTTTAGATGTCCTGAAGCCATGCTTTGGCATGAGCAACATAATTCAAAACTAATGCCAGTAACTCCCTTACGTCCTCGTGGGAACGGTAAGGTTGAAATAACTAACGGTGATATAGAGCGCTTGTTGATACGCGAATGGGAAGCAAACCCTAACACACGTAACAAAGGATTATTGACTCGTGTTATTTCAATCAAAAATCGGACACCTGGACTAAGTGGATACAGCCCCTATTTACTTTGTTTAGAACTTAGCCCCCGTCCCAGCAAACACAAACGCTCAGATTTACTTCTTACATCCGCGATCAAAATGTTGAAGAAGAAACTGCATTTGCCAAAGAGTTAGGACAAAATCATGAAGCTTCATTGGCTAGAAATAATGCCTCTGGTCTATGTGCCAGCAGGGATGCAGTACGCTCTTACGCTCAAGCAAAAAAGGCTCTTCTGCGAGTTTATGCCCCTGGAGATTGGGTATTGCATGTGCGACAAAGAAGTCATAAACATGAAGCATTCTATGATGGTCCATGGGCAATCGCCAGTTGTCACCCGGTAAATACATATACGTTACGAAGCCCAGGAAGAATTCTCTTTCAGGCAGGTATGAAGTATAACGGTACTAATCTATTACCCGCGTATGTCAGAGATGGGCACCCAGTCCGTCGCTTCTGGTATGCAAGTAAACGGTTGTTGAATGAAGACAGAGCTAGAATGAATAGGTCAGCTCTTTTGGAAAGTATAGAGTGAAAATTTCTTATATTTTTAACTTTAAACACTGTTAAGTTTTATATTATAAATTATTCCATAGAAATTATGTTGACTGAGGACGGTCGTCTTGAAGAAGGGGGATAGTGTGGATTGACATAATCCTCGGTTAATGGCTATATATAATTTAGCTATACTGTAATTAGAATAGAAGATACAAGATACATATAGATCTAGAATACTGAATTGGCTTTACTACGACGTAAATATCCGTTGTAGTGCGAGTTACCAGTTACAGATCTAGCCGGCAAATATAGACACCATTACAAGTGTTTCTATCTATGGACGTCACATGATTACCAGGGTAACCGTGTGATATCCATGGGTATTTGGGTATTACCCGGGTAATTGCCAAATTTTTTAGGTCTGTCGCCTCATGAGAATAATTTTTTTTAATGTAATATGTTTTCACGATTGTTATGTGTTGAGGGTGTTGAGGATGATGATGACGAGATATCTATTTGTAATATGAATCACCTAGTATTTTGACACTAGTCTAACAAAAACTTGAATAATTACACAAATTTTAGTTTGATAGAGTAGCAGTTGATATGCTGATTGGAAATCACAGACTACATGTTTTTTGAGCTGAAATTTGTAGATTTTTTGCCTAAAAGTGTGTTGGTGTTGAGAATGATGCTCGGGAGGACAATTCTAGTTCTTAGTATTCTCGACTAGAGCAAAAATCGCACAGAACATGTCAAATAATATCATCACAGCTCTGATTGGATAGTAAGTTCACTATCCAATTAGAATGCATAATTTATTTTAAGTGGGGCCTAACTATCAATTTTTTTTAACAAAACACACATAATCCACGATCCACAATCCACAATTTACACTTCACCACTCACCCCTCTCTTTCGCTATCGACAAAGGAATTCAATGGGAAATAGCTCTGCACTCATAGGCTGCTCTTTTTTACACTTAAACCATTAATGAAATGAGTACTAGTTATTTCTGATTCTATCACATTCTTTTACTCATCCACACGTTATTCTGCGATTTTGCTATTCCTTTGAAAAAACTCTCATACATACACACCTGCGCGGGTAGAAAGTACTCCTATTCATGAACACTTAGCTTTGTGATGCCGGAAAATTTAAGTTTGTGAGCTCCTTTTGTTTAGAACTTCATGCAACCGGTCACATGATATGAATAATTGGATATAAAGTAACAGAAACAGAAACCTTTTTACTTGACAGCCCCTAATGGCAATCGATTAAAAACCATACTTGACAGATACAAAAAGCATATAGAACTCGTTAAAATACCACATTTCCGATTGAAAGCATATACCTACTCTTGGTTGGCTAATTTCTCAATCGTCTGCACAGGACTTGCATGCCAAGAGACAAACTCTAATTTTTCTTTTTTTCCATTTCCCTGCTCAAAGCCAACCAAACTTGGACGGAAAAATTATCGCTACTTATCCCTGTATGGCCACAAACTTTTCTATCCACTGAGTTTGTTCATTATCGAATAGCGAATGGAGACAACTTTCTTAGAATTTACTCACTTACCTTGATGCACAGCACTACAGGATGTATGTGCTGTTTGCAGTGTGCTGTTGGTGACTGCGCGAAATACAAATGCATCATTCCATAGTAAACCCCGCAACTGTGGAAAAAGAAACAGTCGGCCAAGAAAATTAAATGATAAAAGGCCCGAGACGCTCCGAAGGAAAAATGATAAATGTTGCATTCCCACATGATGATTTTCTTAAGACTTATGGTCTTTTTTGAATGCTCGTCGAAAATCTTTATCTTTTAGTTATCACGATTTTGTTATCAAGTCAGTTCTTCAGAATTAAAAGTGGTCAAGCCTTTCTCAAGTTTACATAACTGACAACAAAAATACTTAAGTTTAAAGCAGCTATTAGCTTATTGCTTGTTACAGCGTGCATTTGAACTTGCTTAAGATTTTTGCATTTTCTAATCTTTTCACCCTTTATCGAAATGTGTTGTGTAGGTACACAGTCCTGCAATTCTCTTCCCCAGGACAATGGAACCGGGTCCGAGTCATATTTGATCCAGCGGACAAAATTAAGCCATAGGTATATTGCCTCTCCTTATTTCTAATTTTTCTAATTTGTATTTCCTTTTGTTTTATGCTTTTTATGACTATACCATGGAAATCTTGGTCTTTTTGCTCTTAGGTACTACAATCTATTCCACTCGGAAGTCCATGTGTACAACGAAACTCCAATATTCAGATCTTTATCAGCCTACTCATGACAACAATTACATTTTTATCCCAGGCCATGATTAAAATGGATAATCTAGATCTACTTACACTTCATAATCATTGGTTGTGTAAGCTTACATTCTTCTCAAAACAACTTTTTTTTTTCATTACAATTGCCTAGGACCTCGCGAACAAAAACTGGGCTATTCTCTCTTTTACATGACAAGCGGATTCTCAGTTACATGCAACAAGACAAATGATCAATTAACCGAGTTATCTTTCGCGAGACTGGGGAGAACAATGTAAAATTGAATGAATTCGAAGAATAAATGACCACTACCATGAGGTATTCTACTTAATGCCTTTTTCTCAAAATTTCGTCAATCAAATTTTATTTCTAGCGATGGTTGGAAAATAATTCATCTCAACATAAGAATTCGCATCTAGGACATAGTTGTCGCCTATGGAGGGAATTTTTTCAAATAATTTAAGTTATAAGATCATTTTGATTGTAAGAGTTCATTACAGGAATATCTCTTACTCTGGTTCGAATCAAAATTTTTTTTTACATTGTCACTCTATATTATCTGTGGAATCTACACATACGTTTGGACCAAGACTTTTCTGATCTTGCCTATGGCCCATCTGACTCAATTTTTACGAAAGATGATCTTGAAAAATACTGATCTAATTGGACATTATACTTACATGTCGCAGTTTCTTAATGAAATAGCTTTAAAATTGTCGGCTTACAGCTGATTAATTATATTTTTCGCATCACAAAGTAGAGTTTCAATTACTAACCAGTTGCTAGCGTTTTTCCAGATAAAATGAAGTCTCAATATTCACAAGCAGGACCAAAGCATAATGCAAACTTACAAATTTCAACATCGATGTTCGAAACTAGTCAAATGGGTGCTGATCTGTCTCATCATACTATGTCTCCAGACAGTATCAATTCTTATGATTTAGTCTCAGCAGAACCCATTCAGGATAATTTTTCTTTAAATTTTAATACTGAAACTTGGAATTATAACATTCCCCGCTTTGATCATACAGCAATGGTTCGCTTTCCCTCAGAGGACTCGGTACCATTTTCTGTTTCTCACTCTCTTTCTTCAAATGAATCTGCCTACATGCTATCCGGAAACTTTGATAATGGAATTAGTCTTAACCAATCTAATTGTCAAAAAATGACTTCTCCTATCGAAAGCCCGAATCTTGAGAATTTTCAATTTCCTGAAGAAAGCTCTACATGCCAAAAAAATCTCAATTTAGCTAATGGATCACACCACATGTCCAATATGTCTTATGATGATTTCTTTTTGGGAATGAAACCTGGAATTAATTTATCTCCAAGCTCTACACTTTACGAACCAACATCAATTTCAAGTCAGTCCTTGTGGGATGATTTTAGTTCGGCTAGCTCTCCAGAAATTTTGCCTAGATACGAGGAAAGTAATCTTTCTCCAATTATGGGTGATTCTATTTGCTTTTCATCAAGTATACAATCTTCTTCGCCTAGAGGTATTGAAAACTTTGCAGATTTAGATGAAAAATTTGATCATTCATTGTTGAATAATACAAATAATATGGATACTAGATCAAGTCCTTTTGGTTTGAAAAGTATGATAACCACTGAAAACTCATCAATATTAGGATTTAATACCTCTACAATTGATGACACGTTTAAATCATTGAAACGCTCAACTATCGATTCCGAGAATGTACGTACGCACCCCCTCTATCACAATGCTGTTCCACAAGAAGATGGCCTTTATCATTGCCCATGGGAAAATGAACCTGGATCTAATTGCCAGCACAAGCCTGAGAAACTGAAATGTAACTACGAGTAAGTTTTTTCATCACTTCCATTAATTTATTTTAAAAAATTCCTAAGCTAACTCAAGAAGTAAATGTGTGGATTCACATTTAAAGCCATATCAGTGTAAAGTTGCATCTTGCAAAGGGTTGAGCTTTTCTTCCACTGCTTGCTTGCTTCGACATGAACGAGAAGCACATGCCATGCATGGGCATGGGGACAAACCCTTTTTGTGTCCTTATGAAGGATGTGATCGTAGCATACCTGGAAAAGGGTTTCCACGCCGTTGGAATCTTTGTGACCACATTAGGCGAGTTCACAAAGATCCTGTATCAAGTCCAATTCAAAATTCGGAAAATTCTGAATCTAGCGTCGAATCAAGTGTATCGGGTATTTCCGAGTCTACTAATTGTACTAAAAGGCGTAAGCGTGGAACAAAGTATTCCGCCCAATCAACTTTTAAAGCAGCTTCTGGTTCATCAATTGTTAAAAAGCCAAAGAAATCGAATTTAATTGAACGTTATAAACAGAAACAACTGTCTCTTCTAGAGACAGTTAAAAAGCTTCAAGACCCAAAGCAGCATGATAACATGGCACTACTCCGCAACGCGAATGAGTGTATAGAAGTTATGGTTGAAGCTACTCAAATTATCAATTCTCCAACAAGTGTAAATGAAAAAGTTGGATAAAGAACAAAATTCAACAATTTGTATGTTGACTTTCCCGTTTAGATTGGTAATCATTAATTTCTCTAGGTCAATAAAAGAATTGAAACATGTATTCAGTGTTTCAGCCACGCCAAGACCAAATAAGTAAAATCAAGTATCAAACACCGCTCAATGAAGTGGGCTTCAAATTTATGGCTTGATTCACCTCACATGGTAAATATCAAAAATGTGAAACAAAAGTTTTGAGGCGTAAGTCATTCCATGAGATGAGAAAAATATGGAGAGAGAGCACTATGAGGTAAACTATAATACCTATTACGTATCGAGACTCCATCACTTTTGTGGTTTCACTTTTTTCAAATCTGAATAAAGGTCCTTTCTCATCACTAAGACTGAATTTACTATTTTCAGCCAGTATGATATGGACGGGAAAAAGAGAACGTTCAAATAGTGACTCGGTATGTGATATGTATCTCTTATAAGAGAGGCAATCCTTGGTTTTCTCGTGGAATTTTTAAGTCATAATTACTATCAACGACATTTTAGAGTTTGTGGTAAGAAATTAGTATTCCTTTTCGTATTCTGTTATCCATGTTCTGTATTTTTCTTGATATCAAACGAAAAGAGATCAAGATACTGAGTTTTTACATATAATTTCTAAAGTCATTCATTCTCAGATATTTCAATTTCAACTTTTTCTGGACTCTTTCATTATCAAACCTACAATGCATAAAGTTTTCTAAATCTAACACAGTAACCATATTTTTAACTATTCTAAATTTTTGCTAACCTTAAGTTTTTTTCGCAGTAAACAAAGTTTCAAAAGCTATGGAGCCAAAGTGACTTAATAAAATCTTTAAATAAAAATCTATCAATATTCTCTGATAATTTAAAGTTTTTAATTAAATTATATGAAAATCATCAAAAACAAAAATCAACATTCGCTAACCAAAGCCACCTCGCGTTATAAATTTGAGTACCGAAAATCAGATTTTACAAAATATTTCATCACTCTTAATTTAATACTTCAATCGTGAATTTAAAGAAACTTTCAAAATTTCCAACGAAATAAAATTTACACGAAATTACATTCCTTCAAAAAAGAACTGACCTGGCAGAATATTGTATATGTTTAGTGCTATCAAATCGCTTTTTAAATTTCATATCTTATTAATTGACCATCTTATTTATAGGATATGCTAAAATGGATAAAAATAAAAAATTTATTCGTGATAAATCTCTTAGTTAGCATAACGATTTTGTGATGAGGGGTTGAGCTGTCGATCTTAAATGAAGTCTTTTTTAATAATTTTATAGGCTTATAGGACCTTTAACTTGTGAGACATATAATAAATGCTTAACTTATACCAGAACGGTGCTTAAAGGCATATTCTTTTCTGGCATTTTATCCAATAATCCTATTAAGTAGTTTGCTTGTACAGTTAAATTTTACTTGTAGTTCTTATCAGTCAAAATTGTTTGTTCATCAGTTTGAAAACCTTCGACCACTTAAGGTAAAAAGTTAGCGGCTTAAGGTTTGTTCAGTCGCCCCTAGTTGGGAAAAACGGAAACCTCTGCTTAAACCAGATTTTGGAACCGCTTTCTAGATTATGGCATCAGCAATAGTTTATCTGCGGATGGAAGCGAGTGTCATACAATCCATATCAGACTAGGCAAGGGGAAATTCTAGCTTACTTTAGGATACTGATCAGTTAATTAATCGTTCTAAAGGCAATAAAGTACGTACTAGTAAATTTGTTAAGTCGAGTTTCGCTATAGCGAAAAGTTGAAAATCACCCACATTGGATCGATCGCACTTATGGGAGTTCGCTTTACGAAATTTCTGGTAAGTTCCCAGTGGCTATTCAATACCTAGAGACAACGCGAAGAAAGTGGACTTGCATTACTGCGATCAAATGACAGTGAACTTCAGCCGTTCGCTGTTACCAGACTCGACTTGTTGCCTGTAGATTGATAACCAAACTGGTCAGTATCATAATGTGAGCTAGAACTTACCCTTACTTATCAAGGCTAGTCCGGTATGGATTGGACGAAATTCGCTGTCACCTATGGGTAAGCTATTGTTGCTATAATCTAGATTGCGCAGAGAGTTCTATATTCTTGAGTTGGCTGGATGCACTGACTTTTCCCTGTTAAGAGGAAATTAACAAAGACTGGTGGCATTCAATAAATTTTGTTCACATAGGATATAGAATTTTATCATCTTACTAACAGACAGTAAACATAGCTGAGTGCAGGTGCTAAATAATGTCCTCTGAGGTCATATGAGTGTCGAGTCTTTATTTTAGATCGTAACCCCACTCCCCCGGGGAACGATTAGATTGACTATTATATTCGCAAATTAGACAGGTGTTGCAGCACGAGAATCTTTGTATCAGATCCATTGCTTTTTAAGAGTTATGTAAGATCTTATCGCAGGACAAGAAGTTGTGCTCTTGAAATGCTGTACAATAGTTCCCAGGGCGAAATCAAATTTTTCTTCGAAATTTTTCTATCTAAACTCTAAAATTTATACTGGCTACTCTGAAGCTGCATTTTTCGACATGGTGTTGAGACTTGTACAAATATCGAATATGGTGGTAAAACTGTAATATTTGATGCAATTATTTAAGCGCCGTAAGTCTTCAGCTATTTTATTTTTTAAAAAAAAATATGGATTCTCATCTTCAGTTGATTTAACCCTATGCCGAATTTCTTTAAGGACCTCTCGAAATGACATGTGTCTAAAAAGTAGTTTCCTATAGTGTTTTCGTGAGAGTTCAACTTTTTTTACACTCAGTTCTGCTACTGTGCATTATACTCTATACTCTTTGAACTTTTCCTTTCCATCTATGTCTCGAGTATGCAAACTAACTCAAATTTGACTCTTTTGACGGCATCCGATTTTGGGACTGAGTGATACAATATTTTTATTGAATCGATTAATTCTGAGTACCACAGTCACTTGCTTGACTTTGTAACGCGTTAATCAAATCCGAGTAAACATATTTGGTGAGTTTGAATCAGCCATGAAATCTTCTCTCTTGAGAAATCATAAAGACATATGAAGTTTATTTAAAGAAAAATAAAAAAAAGTTTAAAATTTATCTACCTAGAGAGTATGAATTGATAGATATAAATTTGAATAATGGAAGTTTCGAGTCATTAAACTTTTGGCCTCAGTTCACAATAAAGATATAGTCCATCTATGCTGTATAATTACTGATAATGATATGTGATAAGAAGTGGGAATCTATGTCTGTTCAGAGAAACTTGGTGTTTGATAGCCATTCTGTGTTTCTGTTATGAGTCGTATCAGGTTGAGAGTCGAAGCCAGAAGGCAGTAGAGGTTAAGCTGTAAGTCACTAAGTAGAAGTCTCAGATACAAAGGATAAATGCAAGATGAGACTTCTCTAATGATGTGGTCGAAATTAATCAAAGATAAAATAAAAAAAGTGATTGAATTAAGTATATCGAAGTATAAATTGTATTAGATACAATTCTTGATAAAACAAAGTTGCTAAGCTGAAGATTGAACTCAGCGGAATCCAAATGTTATATACACGAATTTCCTATTTCCAATTCCCTATAAAATTTTATAAATAGATAAACGTCATTGAGATTACCACCATTTTAGCCTCGAAATCAACGAGTTCTATATGCTTTTTGTATCTGTCAAGTATGGTTTTTAGTCGATTGTCAGGCTTACCCGCACAGTCACGATAGCGTCATTATGAATGTTGTAAGAATAGAGTTGTAGATTTTACATTTCCTAAAAATAAACTAGAGCGACGCGTGGTAAGCGACTACGTCATTAGCGATATATTATCACGTGAGCTGAAATCACTTTATGACAGTTTCCAGCCTCAGGATCATCCTCTTGACAGAGCAATTGCTCACTTTTCCTTATAAAAAATTTACTGGTGATTCTATTTCGCTATAATTCGAATGTTTACTAGATTTTTAAAGCATTAATTAAGCGTTGGGTCTACCGTCAATAGTAAAACTAAGAAGGGTAGCAGAATGCCGCTAATCAATCGTATCCGAAATTGGTAAGTAGGATAACCATTTTATACAGACTTTGATCAATAAAAAAACTCCAATAGCATTTTGAGGGAGTTTCAGCACTTATTTATATATGAGTAATTCATTCAGCTGGGGACTTGAGAGAAATGAGTTCTGTACATTGTCTTTTCACAGCAAAAACGACGCATGCAAATAATTCAGGTCACGTGTAGATAGTTTATCACAATAACTTTCAAGTATAACCTTCATTTCTCATGACATCACTTGACAACTAACATTCCCAGTTTAATATTCAGATAATTCTCAAGACACGCTATGGCGTGGGAAATTCCCCCCAAATTCTCCACATCGGATTTGGATCTTCAGAGAATAAATCTTTCTCGAATGATCGCACGGTTCCATCAAATCCTAATCACTCCAGACTCAGAAACAGAAGCACATTTACGCCAGTCAAAATCAGAAAGGATCAAGCTTGAGTCGGTAAGTAAAATTGATAAGATAATTTTTGAGTGGAGGAACGAAGAGAGATTTTTATGGGTTTAAATTGATGATCAAAATGTTGCCAGAATTTAGCATATGCAGGTAGATTGTTGGCGAAGTTAGAGCAGGAAACTCATGCGAACTATGGTATTAGATTAAAGCACGAGGCTCAGCTTGACTTTGTTCGAAAGCGAAAGGCATTACTTGAATTTTCCCAACAGCTTAAAGAGCTGAATGATGTGAGTGATCAAAAAATGATTAGGCAGTCTATAGATGAAGCTCGACTAAGGGTACCAGTTAGTTAATTACCAGGATGAAGCATCAGATGAAGCCTCAGATGAAGAATGTAGCTTACCTGATCTAGACTGTGAGGAGACTTTGATTGCTCAAAGCAAACCGGTGAAATTTGAATCTTCGTTACCGCCAATTTCAGACGAAAAAAAAACGATTTCCAAAACACCTGTAATTTCAAATCAACCTACAAATATCTCTACCACTGAAGTTCAATCTAGTCTTCGCGCTCGGGTCAAGCCTGAACGGACTGAATTACTTCAACCTTCCTCTCGTAGTACAGCCGTAGACATATCATCTACAGCTGAATCACTCATTACTCACAACCGTGTTGAGCAAGAAATTCTTACAAGCTCTCTACTTCAAATGGCTACAATGCTTAAAAGTTCTTCTCAAGCGTTCAGTTCAGCCCTCGAAGAAGAAAAGGATGTACTCAGAAATGCCACTCAAGGCATTGAGAAAAATGAGCTAGGTCTTGAAGCTGCGCAAAGACGAATGGGTCTATTAAGAACTATGACTGAAGGAAAAGGATGGTGGGGCCGCATCATAATGTATGCTTGGATCTTTGCCCTGGCAATTGGAGCTCTGTTCATAGTTTTAGTAATGCCGAAGATAAGATTCTAATCTTCGTAAAAACCTAGAAAGTCTGTCTAATTAAGCATTTTATCTTGCTAAGATATGATCTTTAAGCATAACTTTGAGCTCGGCTCTGCGAAATGTCTGTTTATTATAATTGTAGGTGTTGATATCAAAAAATTTACGTTACGTACTGCTGCATACAATTGAGTTCTCTAACGCTGTGATCTCGAGATTCGATATCACAGAAGCTGGATTTAAAGCCTCTTAAAAAAGTACCAGGAAAACTGTCATCATTTTTTTTGCCACGTCAAATTCTTAATCCTCTTGGTTACTCAATTTAGATGTAAAATTTTAACTTTATTTGCAAACAGACATTAAATAGCTAATATCGCTGCTTATACCTGTAGAGCCTCCAAATTATCCATTCGCTAGGCTGGTCAATCTTTGAGTGGAGACAACGCTTTATGAATTTTCTCGACTAATTAATTGATGCTCCGCAATAACATTTTAAAATTTATAGTTATGAAAAAGTGTGTGGGTGAATTGTTAACACTGCTTACAGTCTGAGTGAGAGAGAGAAAGAGAGAGAGAAGATACGAAGATTAGCACAAATAAGATGATCTCAAGTCCTCTCATTCATTTAGTATGTAATTAGTGCGACACATCCTCTGAGATTAGAAGCTCTGGATGGATAGGTGGTGTGCTACATCCTCGACTGATAATCTCGGTGTGAATATTTCCCATTTTCGAGTCAGAAAACTCGTCATGGCCTTTTTCGACTAAATTAATTTAATAACATTAAGACTATGGCCTTTTAATTGTCAATTAGGAGTTCAACATTGATTAAATCTGTTCAAATCTGTTCAAGCTCTTAGAAAAGCTATATGGAATGTACAGAATGCACGTTTAGGCACCATTTCATTTTTTATTACACAATGCTATTAATACTATAGTTCAAAATAAGATCTATGTTGCAAAAGTACCAACAATCGCCCGCTGATAAATTCGACCAGGTCCACACGAGGGCTACTACCAGACGAAGAGGCTGTTTGAGGCTAGGTTGTGAAAGAAGTTTGAACATTTACAGTTGCTGTAACAACAATGTCCTATGATATTTTGACCCTATCCATAGTCAGCTTGCTCAAATGAATCCCATTTTGGGGCAGCAGAGAGAATACAGTAAATTTTCTTAACGGGCACTCTTGGAAGCATCTATGAAGGCTTTAATTTTTGCAATACTTTGGATACCATTTTTTTCGACACCACTGCTTACATCAACTCCAACGATCCTATCTGCAAACTCAGCTGCTTCTTGGATCACACTAATCACATTTTCTGGATTGAGTCCACCAGCAAGAAAAATTCGGAGACCCGTATCGTTTGCGAGCAAAGATTTGACCTCGTTCATATTTAATCTTTTTCCTGAACCGCCCGATTCAGAATCCAGAAGTGGTAAGATATGATAACCTCTTGTTCCCAAATCTGATTGACCCGGATAGAAGCTTCGAAGTACTGGAACGGGAATAATTTTTGCCCATTCAAGAGGTTCATTTCCATGTAATTGCACAATATCAAGCTTGTACAATTTTTGTAACTCAAGAACAACAGATATCGGTTGGTTTTGAAAAACTCCTACCAATAAAGGATAGTCTCTTGTTATAGAAAGGCATGAATTTTCAAAAAAATCCGAAGCCTGGTCCTGATCATTTTTCTTCGAAATATCGTTTTTAGTAGAAGACTCAGTTAATGAACGATACCCGTGAACGACCTTTGAAATGGCCGTTGCGTTGTCGGGTGTAACAGATCTGCGTTTTCCAGGTACAAGAATCATACCTATTAAATTTGCACCAGCTTTGATTGCTTCAGCAGCTACCTCTGCATTTCTCGTACCACAAATCTTTACTAAAAGAGGCATTTTTGAAATAGTTATGAGTTTAGTGACCTACTACTTGTTAAGATTATGAGCTGTCTAGAAACATTATATTATCTTTGTAATATTATAGCGGAACTTTCACTACTATTAGTCAAATTTAAGGGTTAGAATAAAATAATAAAATAATTATGTGTATTGTTAGTCTGGGGCGTGTAGGTTAAAGTCAAAGTCAGATTTGTGATCGAGGCTTGGTAAGTGAGTAAATAATGGGTGATATCACTATATAATATGTTATAAACAACGTCGCACAATCGAACAGAGGTGGGTGTGCGACCAAGTATATACATAGACTAATTCCTAAGCGAGATTATTACTGTTCACACAATTAACCGAATATTACTGTCACGTGAAGCTGATCCCACGTAAAACTTGACAGTAGCCCTCCTTTTTGAATCTGTTGTCCCAACAGCCATTTTATCCTTATCTTGGTTCATCTGAGAATTGAATTTAGCATCAAATTCCGTGATCTCCATTTCTCGAGGCGTTGGTTTGGCTCAACGAGGATATTTCTGGTGGTATTCGTTTAATAATTCAGTCAAGTGGAGGGGTTTCCGCGAAGTTTCGAATAAACTTGTATATTTTACCCGATATTCGAATCCACGATGTCGGTGACGCCTTGATCCAATGATAGCGTCTAATTCGTATAAATGCTCACCGTAATCGTCGATTTCGATAAGTGGGTTTGGCCCGTTAGTTTGGCCAGTAACATGATTTTGCGGATCGGGTCGGAGGAGACTGGTATGAAAAGCTGGGTGTACAGATTTTACATTTTCGGGTAGTTGCAATTGATAACTGTGACTCCTAAGGACTTTGGTGATTGTAAATGGGCCTAAATTTCTTCCAATCTAGTTTTTTACTGGATCTGGTAGTTTTAATTATTTTTGCGTTGACGAATACTTTTTATCCGACCTGATATGACGGAGGAATTGACCGATGACGATTAGCGTATTTTTCATAGAAAGAATGAGAAACTTTCATATTTTCACGAGAAAGTCATCTAGATTGTTCATCTATTTAACATAAGCGTAGGCCAGATGTGTCTGATTTTCTAGGTGATTTGATGCAGACGAAGGAGGTGAATTTCGGATTGCTGTAATAGCTGTTCTGGGATGTTGCACTGAATTTGCCAATAACGGTGTGACTTTTGTTGTGTCCTATTCCATGTTATTAGCATTAAATTCTGCCAAAGGCAGCCAACTGATCCAGTCGTTTTGATGGTAATTACAATAGACCTGAAGGTAATAATCTAGAATTCCATTCAATCGTTCGGTTTGACCATCTGTTTCGGGACGCCACGCTGTGGACAGGAAGAATTTGGTGCTAGTTCTTTCGCAAACTTCATGCCAGAGCTGGGTAACGAATTGAGGACCTCTGTCTGTCACAACTGACTCAGGGAATCCATAATGTTTCCAAATTTGTTTATAAAATAAATTTGCAGTACCTGCCTCGTATATGATGGTGTGCTAAGGAATGAAGTGTCGAGCTTTTGTAAGTCAACAACAAACAACCACGATGCAATCGTATCTCTCTAATTTGGGACCGATGAAATCGACTGAGAAATCACGCCAGCGGCATTGAGTAGGCTCTAGTGATAACAAACACAGCAGACTAGCAGTCTTTATATAGGACTTATTGATCAACCCTGACGATAAGGACTAGAGAAAGTAAGTGTGATAAGGCCCCTATCCATGTCAATTTAGCCCGAATAGATAAAGGTAAACTCTACATTGCATGAAGACGCCAATCAGTTAAGTTATCGCTTTTAAGCGACACTGAAATATTTATGGGCTTTCGCTTAGAACATGACTCCTCCTTTCGCTTATGAAGAGGCACTAAAATTTGAAAATACAGGTCGTCCTATTTTTGTTTGTTTGTTTTGTATTTTACGTCTATGTATACCATAAACTGGTAAAGGACGCTAGGGCTGATGTCTCTGGAAAACGGAGGCACTCTTTATTCCAAAAATTGGAATAAAGTCCTAATTTATGCTACAGAATAACCGAGATGGCTATCATCGCCACTACACTAAATTTGTAAGAATGTAATTATGTTTACTGAAGATATACTAATTTAAAGAGGGTAGCTTCGAAGACTGGTGGAAATTTGGGAGTTACGGAGAAAAGACCTCTATAGGACATCTTGGGCAAATTTTCGAGAAGAAATTAGTATCCTTAAGCTATTCTACTAACTTGACAGTATGATCGTACGATCCGAGAAAATAGAGGATTGGATCATTAAATGAACTAGGTATTTTGGTAAGACGTTTGGGCGAGTTTCGGCATTGTAAGACGTGATGTGGCGATTTGAGACTACCGCAGCTGCAAGTAAGATGAGCATTAGTGTGTTTGAATCGCTCGTGATATCGAGCGAAGTCACCTGATCGGGCTGCATAGATATGGGCTATGATCGATCGGGGTAGGGAGAGTTCAGGAGGAGAGTTAGTCGTAAACTGAATGTTTAAATCACGGTATGCTTGAGGGGCTTTTTCGTTCCAATAGCTACCCAAGGCTAATATCTTCGACTTTTTATGCCAGAGTACCACTTTACAAGTGTAAATTCTGATTCAGCAGGAGGTTTCATGTTTTGAGCTAATTTGGTGGCTCTGTCTGCCTGGTCATTGCCTAGGATACCTGTATGACTAGGGATCCAGTGTATTTTGAATTCACCTGGAATTATGTACGATAAGCGAGACCGACTAGGTCATTCCCGTGCTTTGTTTGCGAACTGTTTAAATGTTTCTTGTGAAGAGCAGACTGGGATATTTAGAAGATGCCTTGCGACGTCAAGATTGTCAAAAAAGATCTAGAGGTTATTAGAAAAGCGAGCGGATTATTGGAGTAAAGCTAACTCTAATACTGTAGTTGCAGCCTAAATGCTTTTCTCCAATAAAACACGTCCTACCTGATAAATGATTATGCCGCAACCTACTCGAGGATTAAGGTCAGATTCTGAGCGTCCACCGTCCGTGTTTGCTATCAGGTCTTGGATAGGGATGCCACTTAGAAAGGATGTGGGATCTGGGGAGTTTAGCGATACGTTTAATACTGCTGAAGTAGCTCACTGATTCTTTCCAGGGCGGATTAATTAATGGGTTAATGAGTTCACTTCCGGGTTGACTTAGTATCCATCTCGCGAAGCGGGAGATAAGTCTATTTTTCTTTAGCACCCATCCTGCTCGTCTGCGTAAAGGATGACGTAAGTCCAAACGATGATTGCGCACTATATTTCGCTACAATTTGGAATCTAATTCGATGTCGGGTGGGTAGAGACAAGATCAGCACCAGGAGATGGGCTACAGGACCAAGATGGATGCCACCAATGATGGTGTAGATTAAAATGTCCTAGAATAAGACAGTTTCCACGAAATAAGGAGGGGGAAAGCTCGTATAGGCTCAACGAGGAGCTTGGTCCTGAGCTACTCAAGGGTGGGTGCATTGTAGATATTAAGGATTTTGATAGACTGGCTATCAGAGGAAGATAGGCAAAGTAGGAGGTCATTGGAGATACCTGTATATAATTATTCCGATTGTATACCTGCTCCTTTACGGGTGTAGGATATGACACGTGGACGGGAGATTGACCAGTCGGCAGCTGGGGAAACTATGTTGTAGGAAGGATGTTTCTTTGTAATGCACCTGATTAGATAATGAAAAATGTAGGATTCCTGAATTAGAATTATGTCTGCCGAAATTGAGTGGGCTTCGTTTAGCGCTATTTCATGTGACTGTGCGCCTCTTCCAACATTTAGAGAGAGTAACGTAAGTGGTCTTGTCTTGATGAGTTACTTTTAGGGTTCGAATTACTCATTAATATTTCATGTTTACATTGTTCGGATTCTCTACGGTGTCGAGGATAGCGAAGGTATTTTCTTTGATTGTGCTTTGTGATTTAGTGGCCTCATAGGTTATCTATTGCTTCTCACTAGACTCCTTGTTGATCAGGATTTGGATTGATGTTTTGGTATTGTTGTTCATTTCCAATGTAGCGATAGCAGGTGGTATTTTGACACATCCGGCTTCTGCTAGCAAACGGAGGCAAGCTTCGGAGCATATCTTACTAATTGCCATTGTTTGTCATGGGGATTTTGGTCCTGAGGAGGGATATGGATGGAATAAGCATTTCGGGTCATTGACTGGATGTGCACCGTGGCAGTGGACACATTTCAGTGGACACATTTCAGGGGCAGCGCAAATGGATTTGTGGTCATTCTCTGCATGTTTTAAGAGCCACAGAGACGACAGCGGGGGGATGCGCAAATTCGACTATTATGCCATAGCCAGCAGCGTATGCATTGTGACATAGATGATCTTTGGGGGAGTACGCGAGTGTTTGTTCTACAACCAAAAAGGTACAGAGTACGAGAGAGACGATTATGAGATTCGGGAAAGCGGATTATCCTTGAGGTAGAAGAGGAATCGGGGCTAGCTTCGTTGTTACGTGAAGGAGTTATAGAGACTGGAGGGGTTCCAGCTGCAGCAGTAACTTCAGATTGGACTGCATCTGTTGAGACAGGTAGTAGGTAATGCTTTAGGTTCATCAATTATGCCGAAAGAGCGTGGAACATTGGAGATGCGGTAGGATGTCCAAGGGGACGCCTTTTTCTATGTGTGCGTCATCTCCAAAAAAAATTCGTAGAGATTTTCATCTCTTCGAGAGCGGCAGTGTTTCCTTTGCTAGGGCAGAGGGCGAAGCCAGACTTGGTTGGTAGTATGTTCTAAATTAAGAAGCTTTCACGACCCAACTTGGATTTGAGGATAGATTGTAAGGCATATCCTGAGTGCGTACGAAGAGAACTATCAGTAGGAAAACTGAGACACAGTCTATCATCAGTTTGTTTTTTGGGGGGTTGGTTTTGTGTGGAACTTCATGAGGTGTTTTCCCGTTGCGGAAGGGTGACGACAAGTCGTCATACGGGTTGTTAAAACTTCCCTTAACGGGCAAGTGAAAAAAAACTGTCACATGATCATTAGTCCTTTAATATACATCAATTGCCATCGAGAAAAACAATCCATGCGTCATTCTCAAGTCGGAGAAAACTTCTACAAGACCAATAGTGGTTGGATGAATTGAAGATCTGAAAGACTCAATTGTAATATTATACGATCAATATGATGTACATGCATCATTCAACATTCAACATTAATATTTTTCACTTATAGTTGAATACAGGTCATAACTCATTTTCACGATAATTCCTCTAAAAGTTGACAAAATATTTAAATAATAAAAGCAGTCATCAGCTAAAATAAACATTTTTAATTGAATAATTAACTATTGGTGCCAAAGATTATTGATAATACATTGTATTAGGGTTTGATAAATAAGGTAGCCGAACTCTAGTTCCATCAAACTCCGCAAGCACAGCAATTAAGTCATATCATGCTCTGTCTGTGCCATATGTGGTGTCAATTACTAATTCCTCGACCGTTTCCGCCAGCTTAGATAAAAAAGCATTAATGTAAGATGCTAATCTATGGTATGTATCCACAGAAAATTCAAGTTGCGTATAATCTTTGGACTTTTCCTTCAGGAGCAGCCTTGCGCAAATAAGGTGATTTTATCTGTGTAAAAAGTAAGGTAGTTATGACTCTTTAAAATGAGCTTCCGGTCCTCAAACGATAACTTTAGAGTAAGCCTACTGCCGCAAAAAAAGCTATGTAAACTACTTTCCGACACTCTGTGCTTTACTCTACAACTTGCACTGTGATATATAATTCCTCTATACAAATAAGAATTTCTTTAGAACACCTAAAATTTTTTCAATCTCTAGATTTTATCTTGAAGAGTATGTTCGTAATTCCTTTTTGACCTGATACTCTAGTGGTAACAGTTGGCTCTATTTGATGTGAGATGAGTCATGATCAACGATTTGAGGTACGCAGTCTGGAGATCGTAGGGTGGAATTATGAAATCTTGTATCTTGTCTAGTATCTTCATGGTAAAAAATATAAATAAATAACAAGAAGTCGTTGATGCATAGGTATTATTATTATACCTGCACAATGAGTGCAAAAACATACTGACTGGGAGCCAGAACTTATGTATCAAATCAGCATGAGAAACTCCAGAAAGAAGCCAAATTTTAGTAGATAGAGAAAAATTAAATGATCACCATTCTCATCCAAACTCAACCTAATTGGAAACGCATAGAATGCCGGTACTTGGGAAGTAACACACAGAAAGTGAAAATCAGGCGTTGATCAAAAGTCTGGCTATAATTGAATTGCAGCTAATTGGTGATCTGGAATTTTTGTCAAAAGAAAATTTATTAAATAGAAATCGTTTAAAGTCAGAAATCAATGTCAAATTTGTAACGATTCATTAATAGACTCACGATCTATCCAAAAGCTCAGGCGTATAATTTCACCTAGCAGAAGCAATTATGATGCTCGGAAGAACCATCATAGAAATTGAGGTTTTAAGCGGGGTTTGTCACAGGAAAGGTCTGTCTTGGTAGAAGATCATCATCACAGTCTGGCCAAAATGGGGTCATGAACGTCCATTAGCAACTGGGCCACTACAGGTTCAAGAGTTGTTTGAGGTTGGAAAAGCAAACTCTCAGGATTTCTTGCGGGTATGACCATAGTAGATTCATAATTAATGCCATGTGTAGCCCCCATGATTTCCAAAATTTTCGAGTAATATAGAATGAATCCGATTTTTTTAACCAACTTAAAAATTACCCATGCGGTATAATCAGAAAATAAAGTATACTAAAGCCTGAATTGTAAGGTCCTAATACGTACCTTGTTAGTTCCATAGAGTTTCTATGATCATACGCAATGGAAAGTACTAATGCCTGCTGGCTACTGTGCCTGACACGAATATTTTAGTCTGATGCTTTCCCCAGAGTTGATTGTTTGAAAAGTTCTTGCACAAAAATTGCAGGATCGTTGGCGCGCATCAATGCCTCACCAACTAAGACAGCACTGACATGGTTTTTCAGATAAGCCTCGACATCCTTGGCCTCTTTTATGCCACTCAGAGCACATACAATAACATCCTCAGGAACTTGCTCAAGAAGACGACTAGTCGTTTCAAGATCGACTTCAAAACTAGTCAAATTTCTATTATTAACACCTACAACCTTAGATCCAAGTTTTAGGGCGACTCTCATTTCTTCTGGAGTGTTAACTTCCATTAAGGGCTCCATACCAAGAGATAGTGAGTATTTATATAATTCTTTTAATTTTCTCTCATCAAGCATCTTAACAATAAGTAATATTGTATCTGCTCCAGCAAGCCTTGCTTCCAGAATTTGATATTCATCGAATATAAATTCTTTCCGGAGAACTGCAGGGCGATTTTCAATTCCTTCAAGGGAGAGACGAACATTTCTCAAATCATCTATATTTCCTTTGAACCATTTTGGCTCAGTCAGAACCGAAATAACACTTGCACCAGCTAGAGCATAAGCTCTTGCTTGTGCCGGAGCATTTGTGGATAAAGATATTATACCCTTTGAAGGGGAGGCTCTCTTTATTTCTGCCATTAACGAAAGAGGAAAAGGGGTTTCTTTAAGTCTGTCAACGAATGATATTAACGGTGGCGCAATGCCAAACTCATATGCAGCTTGTAGATCTGATGGTCGTTGAGATGGAGTTTCTTTTTGTAAGCTAATAGTTGCCTTTCGGTGTGCAAATATGGTCTCGAGAATATTTTTCTTCTTACTAATTTTTTCCTTTTGTAATTTCTCATTTTCTGACCACGTTCCACCTTGAAAGTGGACAAAGTTTTTCAACATAAAATTACCACCTTCAGTTAAGATGCTCTCTGGGTGAAATTGAACTCCTTCGATAAGATATTCTTTATGACGAACTCCCATAATAGTTCCTTTCTTATTTTCCTCACCTGATTGGGCTACCCATGAAGTAACTTCAAGACATTCCGGAAGCGTTTGATATGTACCAGCTAGAGAGTGATATCGAGTAACGAGTACATCTTGAGGGATGCCTTGATAGACTCCCTTTCCATCGTGCCGTATGGAAGAAGTTTTGCCGTGAAAAATTTCTCCGGCATAACTTATGTCACCACCCCAAAGGTCTATCATACACTGTCTATGCAAATTAATAGGTTAAACACTTTAAAGTTTCTCGCAAATAAACTCACTGGCCCAAGCACACACCAAGTATTGGTATCTTTCCGGCAAAATAATTTATAGCGTCTTTGCTAATTCCAGAATCTGTTCGTGGATGTCCAGGACCTGGACTTATGACTAGTTGAGTTGGTAAGAGAGCGACGAGTTCCTCGAGTGAAATTTCATTGTTTCTGTAAACAGTGACAGTTGCTCCCTCGAGTCTAAGATACTGGTATATATTCCACACAAATGAGTCAAAATTATCTATCAAAATAACATTTGAAGCAGTTTCAATCGGGGGGACGCAATGGGAAGCTTCGGCGAGTGATCTGGAAGAAAAACTTTACCCATACTGATAGGCTTAATGGACACAACTTTTGGTATGTAGCTATGGCAAGAACTAATTTTACTTTATTTTTTCTAAAATATCACTTTAAAAATTTAGTAAATAGGATATATCACTTAAATCCTTGAACTTGCACATTTGCAGGACGAAAATTTTTGACTCAACATCTTTTCTTTTTCATTCACTTACTGTGAATTCAACCTCGAGGCTATGATACAGTGGTTTTATTAATTTAAATCTTAAATCAATCAACTTTTCTTTAGCTTCACTTATGCCTCAGATCCTATTTGTAAATGAGACTCACCAACTGCACTGTCGCTTGTAGACGGCAGCATTAAACATCTTCTACAAAAGATGTTTTCTTTAATTCAATAATTTGAGAGCATTGATTGGGGCAGGTATGACTTAAACAGATCAACGCACAGCATTTTTACAAACTAAACGTAGTTAATTCGGAATAACTTATAACGTACTGATTGGGCAAAGCGCGTGTCCGCTACCTTTCTCTTGTTCTAGCTGAAATGATTTAAAGAGTTCTTGGGGCTTGCTATTTATCATGTAGCTTGGGTATTGCTAAATCCAAGTACATATATGTTTCTTAAGTCTAAGTAGATTTCAGCCTCGCCGCTCAACCAATAAGAGGAAACAAATAAGCGAAACCCTCGAAGCTTTGAGCACTGGATCATCGTGTTGATGGGTCAAATATAGCTAAGAGCAATAGCCTAGCCCCATAAATACAGTAATAGTAAACCCAAAAGATTTTCGATATTATCGCCAAATTATTTTAAACCTTTGGCTAATAAGCTTGACAGCAATTGTATAGTTTGGTTAAATTTTTCGAACTTGTGCAGCAAGAAGGTAGAATTTCAATCACCAAAAGCTTAGCTTGCTTATACAAATCGTAATGAAGCTCGTGCATTATCACCCATTAGAAACTGAGTCTTTTGCGTGAATGTTCGTCTTCACACAAAACATGTTCAAAATAAGATAATAATAACGTGGAGCATTCCTACATTCTATTATAGTTAAAAATCATGCCATAGTACTTGGAGTATCTATAGCATTTACATTGACTAGCTCAGAAAAAATGGTGCCCTAGAGCTTTGGCTAGGCTGGCTAAAAACCAACGTGCCAATGCAAGAGACAGTTATATATATGATCGATTGTTCAAAAACTGAGGTTGCTACATTTCGAATAGTATTTAAAGCTCCTCAAATACGCTATTGCTATTGGCATTATTCACGAGCTCTTACAATTCAGACGAACAAAAAATTGGGAGTGGCTTCCAATAAAAAAACAGCATTAAATGAATTCAGATCCCTAACTCACTTAACAGTACGTAAGAGTTTTGAAAAAAAAAGGCAGGAATATTAGTGTGATGATCTTCCTGCAATAAATGGGTTCACAGCCGTTAAGCTACAAAGATCGTGTGACAGGTTTAAAGATTGGAGAAGAACTTTAGGAAGGTTTTGAATCAAGAGGAAGTAATCACATAGAATGCAGTTGAATCAGTTTAGTGACAAGTAAATTAGTTGTAACTCAACCTAACAACACGTTTGCATAATCTAAGGAACTCTAACTATATAGTACAAGACTCGAGAATAGTTAATTCACTTAACACTGCTAGTGACCATATCCAAGGTCTAAAATGAGATAACGCAGATCTGGGTTCGTTCGGCCCTTACAAGTAACTTACTAAAGTTCATATTATCTTACCCCTGTAAGTCAATAACGAAAGTTTCATAACAATCAGCTTAGTTACCAGTATCACATTATTTTGCTAAACTACATTACCACTTCATGAATTAATGATGCTGATTAGCAGTAGTAGGGTAAGCGACAGGTAAAATCAAAAAACTTAATTCCATAGGAAACTCACAAAATTCTTAAATCCCGATAATTAAGAGGAATTAGAAATCAACACCCTGATAGGTTTTTTATGTTCTTTGGAGAGAGGCTCTTGTTGATCTCAGAATAACTGTTGTGAAAATTTAATGAGGGTTTTTTGATTGACGCATGATTTTTGATTCTTGCAAAGCAAAAACAGTCAAATAAATTAACATCTGAAGAGGTAAAATGCTTCATAACTCGTATTCCCGTTCCTACAGATAAAAATGAGAACGAGATAGAATTTACAGCCGTTGCCTCAGTTGCATCTCTTTCTGGAGGAAATAGTGAGTACACTGTTAGAAAGTCAAGACACTAATGGCGCCTTATGTCGCTGTTCAAGTTCGTATATGACTCCAAGGACTTCTATGTGTAAGCACATGTATTTAGTTGCTCAAAATTCGGACAATTCGAGTAATTTCGAAACAAAGAAGATTCAGAATTCTTATAACCGCAAGCCTGTGGCCAAGTTCGGAATCAAAATTTTAAGTGTTGTGAATATTGAATTTTCGATGATTAAATTGAAAAAGAGAAAAATCGTACTTCAACACGATCGAGATTTTATTGTAGTTCGACTTTCACAATAAACTTTATTTATTAAAACAAAACTTCTTGTTAAGGGGTAACAGAATTCCACTGATTGAATTGAAATCCTGTACAAAGATAAACTTATCATATACATGTAGAATAAAAAGAAGTGTTAGGAGAGAAATGGATATTTATTGAACTTTTCTTACGCACAAAACAGATCCTTTCCTTCTTTCGTCACGTAATCAAATTAAGGTTTATTCACAGCTTAACGATAGTTGGATCTAACTCTGAGACCTCTTCAGCTTTCCGCTCAACCCGCTAAAGAAACTAATTCCTCCCATTCGAAAGACCGTATTTTAAACACAAAAGTCGGAAAATTTTAGCGGCACACGAGGTGATAGAAAAAAGGTGTGATACATAAAAAGTAAACATAGTAAGATATGTAAAATAGTTGAAGTAGAAAACTTTTTTTATTGTAAAAACGTACTTTGCTTCAACCACCTTTTCACATCTTACTTTACTGTGTTCACTTTATATGACCAGGCCTTTTACCATCAGCTCGTTTGCCGCTAAAATTATCCAGATCTGATAATTAGAACACGCTCTTTCAAATAGAATTAGTTTCGTTAGCATAGCAGGTAGAGGGAAATTGAAGAGATCTGATTCTATATACACCAGCATCAACCGAGATGTAGGGTCGAATGGTATAGCGGTTTGCCATCCAGGCTGTTCTTCTAAGAAAAGACTGGGTAGCCTTAACACCTACCCCACTTGAGACGGAAGTACACGGGTTCGAATCCAGTAGACCCTACCTCAGGGAGTGAAATGTATGCGTTGGAGGCACAATTGCACAACCAAATGTTTTTTGAGAGTTATCCCTTTGGTGGATATCATGGAAGAGAAAGTATAGGAGGTAACTTCATTTCTCGTAGTGGTATTCGCAAATGCTGTGTGAGTGTCCATTTAATCTAGATCACGTATTCATGATTTTTTGTCCTTGTTGATTTTTAAACTTCATATGGAGCCAAACGAAATCGGTTCTAATTGGACAGGCTGAGAATTTCACTAATGCGGATTTAGGGTATACTATTTTCCGGCCCATGCAGCAAAAATTACTAATCAATCGTGCCTATCGCTAGAGCGCGCAGACTAGAGTGGGGCACTTCCGCGGCTATGTAATCAATGCCACATCAGTTTAATTTGAAATTTAACGCGTTTTTGCGAATACCGCGTTACATATGTCCTTCGTCCTACATTGGACCAAGTATGCTGAAATATGTCAGGTTAACTCTTTTAATCCATGAGCTTTTGGTTAACTCATGATGGCTTCATTGCCTGGCTCCACATATTATCTATCGCCACTGGACAAGTTTTTGAATGATGATGAAGTTCCCATGTGGGTTTACTCTGTCTAAAAATTCCGCTGCTAATAAATAAGCTAGTTCTTGGAAATCTGTTTCGTCTATTTTAATCAATTGTAGAGGCGTTGAAAGTGAATATAACACTGTGAGAAGCTTCCTTGGCGATAAGGATGTTCTCAACATCCTTTTTAGGCCATATAGTGCTTTTCCTTTTCCCTCAACGGAAACAAAAGAACTGTTCGAAAAAAAGTCTGCTCTTACTGAAGTTGTTTCATCTCATCCCTCTCATAAAGATATTAAAGAGATAAAGGAGGATACTTTATGGCTCAGCAAAGAGGCCAACCTCGATGAGATATCTGCGCTTAGAATTGTTCTTCTAGAGTGTCATGCTCGGAATTCTAACCGACTGCTAGGACCTTTTTCAGATGAAGAAGTAGCAAATCTTCAAGAAGCTACTGGAAAAAACAAATTCTCAAACTCAGTCTCTCAATCGTTTATACCACATGGATTACAACCTGCAACGATTAGGGAGCACTTTGAAAAGGTCGAAAGTAGAAAACAGCGTATCCTAAAAACATACCTCTCTGAAAGGCGTTCTATATGGGTATGTGCCGAGAAATTACTTCAAATCTTCTTCAAGGATAAAACAAATAAGGAAATGCAATACAATAATAAGCAATATACAACCCCACTATGGCTTAAAGAGCGTGCTAAAGACTTTGGAGCATTACTTCAGTCTGCAAATAAAAATACTATAATTCTTAGTTACATAAGTGCCACACGAGATCACTTACAAAAGCTCGGTAGTGAGAGTGGTTTTTTTAAGCAAGATGGTGGTTGCGAGGAAATTGAAATGGACTGGGTCAAAACCCAAGTTACTGAAGCAACCCTCAGCCTAAAAATACTATACCACTTAGTATTGCACGAAGTCAAAATTCCTTCATCCCAAGTTGTATTGGAATGGTACCAACTACTTCAATCCTTCGATTTTTTTGATAAGTTTGGCTCGGTGAGTCTTATTTCTTTATATAAGATGAATTATGGCTAAGGTGGGCTTTATAGGTAGATGCATATTTTGGGACTTTTGTAATTCCGCTTCAAGCCTTATCATCTGTAATTTCTGTCATATTCTTAGAAAACTTGGATCCATCGACATTTTTAAATAATCCAGATAAACAACATCAAGTTTCCTCTGATCATGCCAAAGAGGATCCATTTATTCTAAATTCGAATAGCATTATTTCTCTACACACTATAATTTTGCAAGCAGCAGACTCAGGGTTAATTATAGCAGGCCCTGCAATTCTTGCTTGGAGCATTCTCCTCCAATCGATGTCATTTTGTGTGGATACTGAGAAAGAAACTGCAATCAATGAGGGAATTGATTTGGATCACTCACATCATACATTGGAAATGTCAAATAATCGCCAAGATTATTCGCAATATGAGAATATTCTACAAAGAATACAGTCCACTGTCGTCGGAGATGTGGTTGATTATCTTGCTCGTCGCGCTGTTAATGTTTGTCATGTGTTTGATATAATTTCAGAAATTTCGGATAGGCTCGGTAGCAGTAATGACGCAATCTTTCCCGATATTGGACCTCAAATGCGGAATCAATTCCTTATCCTAATCAGAAAATGCATTAGTATGGGCTACATACCTGAGATAGTATGTGCAATTATCTCTGTTCTTAATGGTGGCTGTGGATACTGGGAAATAGTGAATTCAACATCTGATTTTTTCATTGACTGCCCTGCTGTGAGATTCCTTAATGATGATCTCTTAGTTGAGGCTTTTCTTGGGATTTCCCAGTCAAGATTTCCTTATGAATTATTGCCCTTCCTACAAATTGTACGAGCTTTAGCATCATCATCATCTTGTATTAAACCTGATCATCATCTATCAATACTTAGGTCACTGGAGGTTATGCCAGTATTTACTCACTTACTACCTACTGACTTTGTGGACTATGAAACTACTCTGGAAGAAGATAATAACAATACTGTGATTTTGACCGGAACTGTACACCTTTTTGAACCGCGAAACAAAAATTTTGTTAGTGTTGAAAAAAACCTTAGATCGATGTCCATGTTACAAGTAGATCAAGATTTTGTAATTAGTGCTGGCACGCTAGGCCGAATCATTTCTGAATCTGGTCCTCGAGTTGCATGTTGGTTTCATCAATATTCAGCTCTTAAGTACTTTGGCAAGCTTCTCGAAACTTTTCTTGCAGCAAGTGATCAAGTAGATGGAACGACGGGAAAATCCGCAAGTCCTGAATCAGTTAGTGAAATCATAGAAGTCTTTGCTGTCTTGATACATTGCCTCAGCTCTTCCACAGATGTAAGCCGAAATGGGGTGGAAAATGCAAATCAACTTTTAGAAATAGCTAGCTCTGGCTTGAGTCGAAATCGTGATATCATAACTGTGATTTTCGATATTTTTGAAGAAAGATTACAAAACAATTGTGGTCGCTTGGGTAATAATTTCCCACTACAGCTTCTTATCAGTTGTGTTCATTTTATACACGCTATACTTCCACTTTATCCTTATCGAGTCTGGCCTATGTTAGCAAAGAGCGGATTATTGGGCCTGACAAAGAATGGAGAAAGCCTTTCCACCATAGTTGAAGGCATTGAGCGCCCAACAGGGCGCTTTGATTTTCTATTGTCATGTACTTATTTATTCAAGTCGTTACTTCATGATGTGACTAGAAATGCATTGAGAAGAAAGATCATTGGTCGGCCTCCTTTTAATTTTACTGGAGTTCAAAACGTTAGTACTGGCTCACCAGACCAATTCATAACAAAAATATTACTTTTCTTCAGTAAGTATTTGGTTGAAGTACTTGAGAATTCATGTATGTGGAAATATCAGAGTGATGATGATCGTCGATCTCTTAATTATGTCATTACGTCATCTTTTGAACAAATTCTCCAGTACTGTTATGGTATAGAATCTAACTTCACTACCTCGGAAATCAAATCACGGCCAATAGATACAAAAGGAAATGTTCCTCTCATGGGAGTTTTGATGCCTTCAGCTGCTTTTATCGTCGAAAGCTTCCTATCGACATCTTCTGGAAATTTGAGATTTCAACCACTTCTACAATCATTTCTCAATGGCCTAGATAGCTCACAAAAAAATTTATTTTTTCAACAATCATGTGTGTGGAAAAAACATATTATCAGTGCCCTAACGTTTTCAAAGACACTTCTCCGTGTTGGTGCATACTTAAAAAGGCCAGCATCTCAATTCGAGAAGCTAGTTTTCAATTCTTCGCCACTTATCGCTCGTATTTATTGCTCAGATGATGATTTTTCAATACCTGTTATCAACCTTTTAGAAAGTTTAGTTTATGCGGCAACGAGTCATGAACCTGAGCCTCCATCTCTCCTTGGCCATCTAGGCCCATATACAGCTCGAAACTTCTTACGGGTTCTCTCAAACCTTGATAAACCTCTCTCAAGATCAGAGAATCTCAACAGAGTCTGGCATTTTCTAGGTGTTGTAGTTAGTAGTCGGCAACAGTGGTTTTCTAACTACCTACTCACTGGTAAAACTCCAAGAGATGCCTTAACCAATAAATCCTCTGAAAAGGAATCAACAACACTCGAGAAGTCATTTCTCACCACAGCATTGCAAGCTCTTATCAAAGTGACGGAGGCTTCAGATATAGAAACTTTGTCAATTCTAGAATTTTTATCTTTGGCCCAAAATTTCTGGCCTTGGACGGTGTGTAATGCACCCTTATATTTAGACTTCATAAAATCTATATTGAACTATCTTAACAAGCTTACTCCTCCTCAGCTTCGACAAAGTAATGTTGACATAGTAATAAGAACATGTTGCGAAATTAGAATGGCTTCATCAATTGCTGAAATATTGGCTATGCACCTTTTTCATTCTCGACAAACTGGGACTTCAGTAGCAATAAAAGATATACTTCCAAACCTAAAATATTATGAGAGGTTTGGAGTAATAGCACTCAATTATAACTCTTCATTGCATGGGCTATTAAAGCAAAATTTTGAAGCTCGCTACCCTGGTTGTAGTCCAAATGACTTTAAAAGAAGTGTCCTTTATAGTCAATCTTTTGAGAGGGACTATTTTTATGACATTGGACTTGCTAACAAAATGTTGAATTTAGATCAAGCATGGTCAGGACGTAATGGTGATGATGGAATCCGCGGTGAATTTGATCGTTCAAACGCGAACTTGTCACTTGTTGACGCTCAAATTGTCTGTAAAATGTTCAAACCTCTTTTTATTCTATATAAAGCTGATTAATAAAATAGGCCTTTTTTCATAGCTGGAAATTCCTCTCCCTCGAGTTATGTGGCTGGATATCAACTGAGCCACAAATTCGAAGATTGTTTTGTAAAGTCATTACGGATTGTCTCATAGTCAACTGTAAGGCTCAACCTCCGGAAGAGATTTTTTTTCGACTTACCCAAACGAGAGCAGAATTTGCTCTTGTCCTTACACAACGCCTCTTACAATCAAAATCAGAAGCCGATGAGCTAGATGGTTTGCTAGAAGTAGTCTGGATGACTATTTGCGAACTTCGAGGCGGCTTCGAGAGGCCCGTACCTGAAAGTGATATATCATATTATCGTTCACTATTAAAACTTCTTTACCTTACTATATGCGTTCACTCGGACCACAAGACAGCAACAGAGGAAGATTTCAGAAAGACAACTGTTGGTTTCCCCAAAAAAATAACTTTAATACCATTGATTATTGAAATAATTAAATATGTTGTTTCTCACGGTATGAGTGAAATAGCCACCTCCATTCATGAGCCAGCCGCACAATGTTCGCCGGAAGATCTTGTTCTTTTAACAGGAATCTTCCAGTCTTGTCTCCGTATCTGGAATATTTCATCTAGTCACCCACAGATTGCTTCTATTTTGATTAGTGATGGAGCTATAAATATCGCATTACGGCTCTTTTCTTGGTCTGACCGTCTTGCTATAGATGGCGATCCAATATATGGTGAACTTAGTATTCTCTTTTTACTGGAACTATCAAGTATACCTATAATGGCTGAACAATTGGCGATTGAGGGATTTCTTACACAGATCTCATCGTCTAATCTTATGTTATATTTTCAAAATGAGAAATTAGGACTAGCAACCGATGCTGGATCTCGTCGATGTTATAATATTTGGGTCCGTAGTCTTTTACCTCTATTACTAAACGTAATTTATTCATTAGAGCAATCTGTTGCTATTGAAGTAGCGCAATTTCTTTGTCAATATCCGGCACTTCTTAGACAATCTGAGAGAGTTCTCGAGGCTCCACTGATTAATCGTCTTATAGATAATGGGCCAAAAAGATACATCACACTCTTAGCTTGTTCAGAAGTTCATTCTCTAGCCCTGATTATATTTATTCTCAATAGGTTTAGGGAAAATATGAGAGGGAAAATGGAAATTCCCCCAGTAAATTGGGATTCAGGTGCTGTTTTGGAACATGTAGAATTTTGGTTGGGGAGTAGGGCTCTGCTTCGAGATCGTCTCTTACCGACAAGCGACCGCGAAATAGAAATGATGAAATTGAAGGAAGAAAGCAGCGAAGCAATTAATCAGCTTGAAGAAAAAGTCATAGCCCAACTGGTTGGGATTAAAGATATTCTTGAGGCTGATGGAAATGAGAACGAAGCTTGGTGTTATAGCTATAGAACCTCATCTCATGAACGGTCTAATATTGTAAATTTATAAAAAAACCATATTTAGAAACTATTGCTAGTTTCGGTTCACTACTCTATCTAAGATTACTGATCCTCGTCGCGTTTTATAACAAGATCGTAATACCTAAGAATATGGTTGTTGGTCTATTCATCCATTAAGTCTAAGTAAATAATATGTCTGTACATCGCATATGTTGAAGACGCGTTCACACGTGACCTATATTCCTACAGCTAGCTATATTAATGTGATAAGAAGTCAACTTCCAAGATCTCTGATTAGGACTTAAATATACTAAAATTAATGCATCTACTACTTAGTCTTGGGATAAAAAAGGCATAAGGACCTACCGCAAATTTCAGAGAAATTTTTTACATACTCAATTCAAAACAAGACTTCCATAAAGTCATCTGTTGGTCACGTTGGGACGTTTTGTTAAGGACATGGCATGTTGCCGTGTTGTTTCAAGTTTAGATAAAACATATCATATGTCTATAACCTCCTTTGTCTGTCTCAAGATGCAGTTATCCGTTTCAGGGCAAATACAATCATATCTATATAGTAGTTTAGCCCTCTATAGTTGTAATAATTTAATCAATCCTCTATCAATCTAAATGAGACCTTTCCATTCCACTGTATACCAAACCTCTCATAATCAAGAGGTTATGAGCCCGGAAGCGTAAGCTGAAGGGTCTTAAATTAATTTACTTCTAAAAACTTTTTAATTCATCTAAAAAAATTACCCCTAATTCTATCTCACTATACTTTCATTTATATTCTTCTATCATCATTCAGAAAAATAAATATGGGGGATTCATCAATCAGGTTAGAGGAGGAAGTGAATGGAGGATTACAAATGTCAGGGCTCATTCTGCCCGGCTCATTAAAATTGAAAGGACCTGAAAACTATCTCCAATGGAAACAGGTAATGGTCCGCAATATCGTCGCATCTGGTCTTTT